>JBCEWB010128287.1:0-27044 GCA_039654565.1 Peronia peronii | reverse complement strand
ACACAGCAATACAAAGACTTGATAGTACTCAGAGTAAGCTTTCCAACGATACCAATGTGTCCTAATTATCGATAACATAGGAAGCATGGTTGTCAAGGCGTAAAGTTTGACAATTTGTGCTATCAGAAAGGGAAAAAGCAATTATTGGGCGCATGCATGGTTATCTAAAATGCTAATTTAACCCTTTTATGAACATTTGGGGGGGGGGGCAATAACGATATGGGGGTCGAAGAAAAATGTTTATAGGAACGGAATATCGGAAGAACAAAATTTTGAAAAAAAATTGTTGATATCAATATTTTTCAGCCGCAGATCGCCTTAAGGTTAGTTTTTCCATTCTTATCCATTTCTAACAGACAGGGATTTGTAAAAAAATAGATTTAGATACCCTTTTAAAGTTGTTTTTCATTCTAGATTATGTTGCCCACATGAAAGAAATGATGAACAACTAATGGCTGGTTAGTTCAATGTGAACACACAGTAAATATCCATTGAATCAGTGCAGAGCTACTTTTGATTTTTTAAAAACTTAATTGTGATTTTTGGTGGCACAATGATGGCTCAGAATAGTGGCATTACAATCACCAGTCCTGTCTTTGTCCTAATGGTAGGACTTCCTCTGTGTATAAGGCATCTGGTTTAGCTGAAATGGGATGGTTTTCTATTTTCTCTCTCATCTCATGTTTAGATTTCCTCTATATACAGTACATCGAGTGCAGCATTATAGTGGTTTGGTTTGCATAGCTATTTTCCAGTTTCTTTTTTTTTTCTAGTGCGTAATGGTGCAGTTGAATTGTGGCTTAAAATGCATTACCATAGTTCACTTTCTGTCGTCTCTAATATTCAACTTTCCTAAAATGTATAGGTATAATGATTTTTACTCTTCAACATTACTCATTGCCAGGAACAAATGAACAAACTGCGTGAAGATCACGAGGAGGCCCAAGATTTGTTGCAGAAGCAGCTGGATGCATCTGAGATGGATAATATCCGCCTGCAGAGAGAGATCCAGCAACTCCAGCGGACAGCGAGAGCGCGAGAGGAGTCTGTAGAGCACTCATCCCCCAGTGAATTTTATCCAATCACAGCTCACCCCGCGGAAGAGAGGCAAGAAGGAGAGGTGAGGCTGAGCACAGTAATTGAATGCATCATTTTATTGTTATCATCATTGCCTTTTTTTCCCCTTTTTTGTCTTATGTAGCTCAGATTTATATCCAAATATAGCCCTTTTGTGTGGTCACGTCAACCATTCTATACATCCGTTTTTGGTATTGCAAATGATAAAAAAAACAGATAAGAATTTGGCAGAAGAATAAATTAAAATGCCTCACATATAGTTTATCTTGTCAAGTTCAGCGCCTGTTTCACTAATGCAGGGTCATTCCACAAATGAACTTTTCAGTCATTTCAACAGTTTCTATATTTTTGTGTTTTCCTTCTGAAGTATAGCATAGCCAGTTCTTTTTTTTCAAGGTCTTCTTTATGTATAGCTGTCAGCAGCCTCTTTCTGCTGAAGCAGTCATTTCAAAACAGAGGGTTAAGGGAAAAAACTTTACAGAGCAAGATTCAAAAAAGGTACAGAGGAGGCTGATAAAAAAAGACCCCAAAAATTGACTGAAAAACTAGGTGGGAGAGGGAGAAAGAGGCAAAGCATTAATATTTGTAACTCACATATATTGGCTTATCCATAATCCATTAGCCATTTGCTTTCCACATATTTTTGTAGACAATGGCTGTTTTAATTGAAATAAATATATTTCTTAAAAATTTTTTTCCACTACTCTCGTTTATTTGCTGGCATTTTTGTTTGAAACTTTGCACATAATTTATGAAGGTGTTTGTTTTATCTAAAAATGTGCACAGGATTTTGTTCAAGTTATCTTCATTTGACTGAGAAAAAATTGTGTTTGTGAGAGAAAATTGGAATGAATTTGCTGTGTAGTGATTATGTAAATCATTAAAACTGTAATGTATTTCCTGTTCTGTGTATACAATGAATTAAGTTTAGCCTCCGCACTAGTCAGTTGTTTTCCTGTTTCGGTCTGTTTAGCTAACTCTTGAGTCATTCGTGTGATTATCCACAGGGTAATATAGCAATATGATGTTTTCTTCAACAGTGGTACCGTCATGTGGAAATGCATTCAACATCTGAATGCTAGGCATTATTGATGAGATTATACACCAAGAAAAGTCAGGAATAGTTAGATCTAACTACAAAACACATATACAACAGAGAAAGCTGTTCTTATTGGCATAGATACAATTTTTACTAACGTGACGAGCAACTAGTCGTAGCAATCAGGACAGCAGTCAGATGAGTTACATAACTTTTCAATTCGCCTAAGAGCCGGTCCGCTTAAGAGCCCACTGTTTTTGTCTCCCAACGAATGGGTTCTTAGACAGGGACCACAACCACTGACATAAGTTCCTGAAAAGCAAAATCTATACCGTAACCGTAAGGACCATTGTACAATAATGATACCATGTCATGTTTACATCTAATACTTTTCCTGCAGGGATCTGAGGTAGTTGATCAAGAGCCTATTATTAAGGTAAGTTAGGCTCACTGTCAGATAAAGTGAATATGCGTTTTCAGAATTTTATTTCTTGATATTTTTCTCTGAGATTTGCTCTTTGTTTTATTCGTAACACTTTTTTTTTTCATATTTTGGCATTGGGTGGTTAACAATGGATCACAAAATATTTGCTTCATAGATTTAAAACACCATATTGTATTCAGTGTCACATTGTTTTTTATAATGTGCATTTGTGTGTGTGTATGTGTGTGTTTTTTAAGCAGTAGAGAAATCAAGTATGTTTAACTCTCTGAAGCCAGAATTTTTTTCCCCATTCTGACCATAATTTTTTTTATCCATGAAAAAAAAAAGAGCGGATCATTGAGAAATAGACTTAACAGCCGCGGTTGTGCCAGAGCAGTTTAGTTGTGAACTGTTACATTTAGGAAAAATTCAATGTAGAATGAGCAACCAAACCACAACCTTTCACGATTTCCATAAAAGGAAAAAAGAAGTATGAAAGAGCTACTATTCATAAGGGTGGTTAAAAACAAACATTGGCGGCCATCAGAAGCAACATAAATTATGATATAGAGATTGCCTATACATAGATGGTCGATACAGCTGCAGAAATGCTGGCCTTCTATATAGAAGATTGATGTGAAAAGAGCTGAAGTCAAAAGACGTTCACAGCTTTCTTCCAATATTATTCCTATGGCCGAAACAAGGCTTCCAGTTGTTGCATAAATTTGCTTGTTAAAATGTGACTCAATATTGGCAGATTTGTTTTGATCTTTAAGAGTAAATTTTGTAATAACCGACTGTAAAGTTTTCTTTTTGGCACTGACTCATTGACTGTGATCTATCTTTAAAAGATTTGAGATGCGACATGATGAAATCAGGCGCTCGTCAGATTTTGAGGATATGAAGTTACTGGTATCACTGCGAAGACTAATCATGTCCCTTTCTGTGTGTGAAAAAACTTTTGTTCTACCTAAAGTAGAAGTTGAGGTACTGGCAAATAAAGACGATGGGGAAGGCCAATTGCAGCAGCTGAATTTAGTGAGAGAATGGCGGATCATTTTTGTAAATCCTTATTAATCCTTATTAGGCCTTGGCACTAAATTAAATTTTTGGGCCTTTACTCAGTGTATTTCAGCAAATTTGACACTAGAGTGTGTATTTAGATTGATATAGAAGGGCTCTGTGTAGAAAAAAAAATTACGTTAAAAATTCATTCATTGTTGAAAAACATGTGATTTCTCCGGTCACCTCAGTTTGACAAGCACCTGATTTCATCGTGTCGCGTCACATTTGCTCTTAATCTCTTATTTTGTGTTAAGAAAACAAAATTGCTGCCTTCTAAAGAATGCATTATTATAAGTACACATGCGTTTTTTCTCTCAACCTTCAGGCTACCAAGGCCCACCCCCAGTCCACAGCATTTACCTTTGAACAGCTGATATCTGCACCTATGGAAGATTTGACAGGTAACTGTTGGGCAGAAAGAAATAGGCTATGGATGTTACTTTAAATATATTATGAATGTTGCTGTTCTTCATGATGAAATGTATGAATTTTCAAACATCAGATAAGAATAAAAGAGACATTGCAGTTACCATCCCCAGGCTGTATTCTTTCAGAAAAATCATTTCATTACTGAAGATATTATTCACTTTGTTTTGTTTTTAAATTTAATTTCTTTAATTAGTATAGTATTCATATCTCTTCCTGCTCGAACACATACAAGAAAGTATAACACATACTTCATGGGGCACTGTAATTAAATACATGCATGTGCAGTGCAAAGTGAAAAGGATATTGTATGGCAGTTATTTTTAAGTTTTGGAGAAAACAAATTTACTATCACTTAGATGTGAAGAATAGGTATAAATTTCATTTCATACAGTTTTTGAGACAAGATGTTAAAGTCTAAGCCAGATCTATGTGAAAAGTTTAAGGATGAAACCTATTGCTTGAATTTCGGTCAGTCATATCTCCTGGTGAAATTGCTTATAGTTTTAGTGTTTAAGGATTTTTCAGCAATCCAAGAGAAAAGCAAGATTGGCAGATCCAGAGCATGTCTGTGAAGAAACTTCTAGCACATTAAGCAATATAATATGTGTGTTGCCAGGTATAAAGTCACCAACGCCCAGTGTGGACGAGGAAACACTGAAATCCAATCTGTCGTTATCACAAAAGAAAATTGAGCATCTCACAGAGGTAAGTAGACGAAAGATAAAATAAGTTATTTCTCATTATCTTTGCGAAATGACACGAGTATCGGCATATGATATAGTGAAACTTGTGAATAAAGACATTCACTGCTCTGACAAAAATCTCTTGTTATTCCTAATGTCTCGTTCCAGTATGGTGAGAAAAACAGGTTTTGATCAGTGATATTTATAAAGGATCACAACAATGTTTACATATAATTTTTGTGTGGTTACTTCTCGTGTAGGCAAAGGAACATGGGCGGCACACACTTATTTTGTTTCAGGGGGCATATGTCAACACTAGATTTTGAAATTACATTTGCTGCCTTGATGATGAAAACCTTCTGGTTGAGGCTAATTCATTTCTCTAGTTGACAGTAGCCATGACAAGAGCAAATTGTGATATCTGTTAGCAAAAGTAAACAGATAGTATAATAGCAATGTGTACCTCGGCATAGCAGTAGTGCATTGCTTAGCAAATTGATGGCACACATTTGACACAGCAAGTGTAGTATACGTGTACACGACATGTGTCATGTCCTTATTGCTGGCAGGTCTATTGTACTCACAATATTACTTATTTTACCATCAGCTACGGAGCAAGTTTGCATTGCACTGCTTTCCTGTAGGTTATTAACAAAGAATCATGCGGCGAGCAGTAGCGTGTAGGCAGGTAGACTGACAGTGTGTGTCTGGTGAGCAGCACAATGGTACTTGTTCTGAATGCTTCCAGAATCGTCCATATCAACACAGAAATTCTTGTTATTACCAGCGTGTGGATCTTTCAGTTGTGATTCAAGTGATCTCTTATATTGTCCACATAACAAGAAAAATGAATATTTGAAATATTGTCGTTATTTGCAAGTTCTCATTGTTCCAGGTGTCATTAAACATGAGGTTCCACTGAATTAGGGAATATGAAAGTCAAAGACCATTGGATGATTTTTAATTCATCTTTATCATAATTGCATCTTTATTTTATATTGTTTTCTTGATTTGTCATTGGAACTTTGAAGTAAGTGCCCGTGAAAGTGATGCAGATTGTACATGCTTGAGCATTACAGTTTTTTTTTCTGTCAGAATGTGAAATCCAATTTAGAGCATTTTAAATATAAAATTCTAGTATGTGGTATGTCATGAATAAATTTTGAAAAACAAAAGGACTGAGATTACATCCAGCAAATGAAATCAGAAGACTTTATTTTATTCAATAATCTGACAATGTTGCAACACTGGATATTGATGAGATGGACTGTGTAACTACGTTGAATATATAATCTCAGGGAGACATAATCACAAGGAGTGACAAACTGTGGGCTGCAGCTTTTTTAACTTCCCGAAGCTGAGTGCTGCAGATCATGATGCCTAAAACACAGAAAACAACAAATCACAGCATTCAGTTAGAATAACCTGAAATAGGCTTCTGCCTCAGAGAAAGTTTGCAATAGTAATTCTAAACAGTTTTTAACTTTCTCTTACTGCTAGGAATGGTCTTGTTCTTCTTATATCAGCTATCAGGTTAAATCTTCACTTTGATGTCTTTTGCCTCCCATCTCTGTGGATTTTCCAGGCACTAGAGGACTAATTTTTTTCATGTATCTTGTTTTTCTTTTGTTGTTGTTGTTTTTTGTTATAGCTATTATTTCTGCACTGCATACATGTAATAATTTACCTGTATCTTATTCTATTTCATTCTGGTCTGTTGAATTTAAGAACATTGTTATAAATATATGTCAGAAAACATGCGGCAGTCCACATAGCAAGCCGCATGTTTACTTGTTTCCATCTTTCATTAGATTCACTATGCATCCTTTGATTATCCAAACTGATATACACATTTTTATATTCCTTTTAGGACGCGTAAATGCATCGTCCACACGGTATTATACTTTGTATATACTTTGACCAATCTTTTTGACATAAACATGTTCCACCGTGTTAGGCACAATAAAGCCGTAATTGTGCTGAATTGTTGTTAAATCCTAGCACAAACGGAAATTCATCATCTTGTCTTATTGCATTATTGCCACAGTTGTTGAACGAGAGTGAGGAATCAGTGGCCAAGTTGACGGAACAAGCCCGTATCCTCAAGGAGGAAATACGACGACTGGAGAGGAACACAGAGAGGGAGAGAGAGCTACAGAACATGGAGTATCTCAAAAACATTTTCTTACAGGTAAATTAGTTCTGGAGTGTGAATGACAAAATATATCATTTATTTGGAAAAGTAGATACATTATGTTCTTTGTAAATTTCTTTTTTTTGTGTATATTTATCATCTTGTCTTCAGAGAGGACTTTGTGAGTAATAGACTTTCAGGGTAAATGAAATCACTATTTAAATTTTTATCATTGTTGGTGTTGTATTATGGATCTTTCTCAGTTAGCTCTTTGATGCCAGAAGAGCATCAATTTTTGTTCTGCAAACGTTACCTGCACTTTCTCAAAATGGCTGTTTTTGTTGAAATTTAGTCTGTTATCATGTGTTATCTTTACAAGCAATATTTGGAAACATTTTTGATGTTTAAAAAGGATTGCAAGGACAAACTGTGGCATTTGTGCTTGTTGATAGGGAGTAAGAGGTTTGAACTGTTTTACCATATCTTTGCAAACTGGAAGTGTATCATAGGAAAATGTAGTACTTTGGGGCCATAGATAATGTACATGCATGAAATCTAAGATTGATGGATTATTTCTAGTATTGTTAATGATATTATTACTACAGGGTGTCTGTTAAGTTACCATACAGTTAGGCTGCAAATAACTCTATGAAATAGACATGCTAAACTGAGTGAGTGAGTGACTGAATGTATGAGTGAGTAGGTGAATGAGTGAGTGTTTGAGTGACTGACTGAGAGAGCATATGGGAGAGTGAATGTATGAGTGAGTGGGTTAATGAGTAGAGTGAGTGAGTATGAGTGAGGAGTGAGTGAATGAATGAATGAACAAGTGAGTTAGTGATTGTCTATATTGTTACAATATTTTCTGATGTGATACATATATTTTCAGAAAATCTTTTGAATCTAATCATAATATATCATTTTACAAGTAACTATAAAGTAACTTTACAGACACCCCATATATTACATTTTATCTTGTGGTTCTATTTGCAGTTCATGTGCCCCAAGGTAGGAGAGCAGCGACAACAGTTGGTGCCAGTACTGACCACCATGCTGAAGTTAAGTCCTGAGGAGAAGGCGAGGATACAGGCAGTAGCTCAAGGTAATAGGGGTGTGGTTTGTCAGAGAGGAGAGGGAGGAGTCAAGAGTGAGGGAATCGACAGATGATGAACTGATGCTGATAATATAATATGAGATGGGAAGACGGGAAAGATAGAGGGAGGAAAAGAGTAGATCTTAGGTCTGGAGAAGAAAAAAGGCCACGCACTTTCTTAAGGCAGCAAATGAAGTGGAAATGGGATGGAAGTGTGTGAGGGTTGGTAATGATAGATGAGGAAGGAATACTGACATTAAAGACCAAATGGGTAAATAAGAAGAAAGTCAATTAATTAGTCAATCAGTCAGTCAGCCAGTTAGTCTGTCAGTAAGTTTGTCAGTCAAGCTATCTGTCAATTGGTCTATCTGTCAGTCAGTCAGTCAGTCAGTTATTCAGTAAATTTGACAGTCAGACAGTTATTCCATTGGTTAGTTAGCTAGTTTGTTCAGCTACATAGTTTGTATATGTATGTGAGTGTATATATGTGGATGTGGGCAGGAAGAAGGTTTGGCAGGATGGAAGAGGGTGGGGAGGAGGTGGTTAGAAGATAGAACTGCTGTCACAGAGAGTACCACTGCCTGAGTTGAACAGAATGCTTTTTGTATCGTAGTACTGTTTTAAATGAAAAGTCATTTGGATATCGGTGAGTGTATATTTGAACCAACCAGTGCACCCTGTATATTTTTATGTTTATGTTTTCTTTTTCAAGGAGACGAGGCAGGTCAAGGTGCGCAGGCAGCCGGAGGAGGCTGGGGGGCCTATCTACACAGGTGGTCAGGACTTACTTGATTGACAGACATGGCCAGAGGAATGTGAGACAGACTCAGTTAGAGGAGTGAAAGATTGAATGCAGAGGCAGAGAGGGAACAAGCTGCAAATATATATATATATATATATATTTTAATATTTTGCTTGTTAAAACTGTATTGATAGGGATGGCTAGAGAAGTGAGAGACGGACAGAGATGAAAGAATGGAAGAATGAATGAAAAAATTAGAGAGAAAAAAGTGCCCATTACCTGTTTTTTTTTTTCCGTTTCATTATTTTATTTTATTTTTGCAATATTGTAGTTTCATTCATATTTGATCCTCCACTGTGGAAATAACAAGGTTGCTTTTCTTTCTTAGACCAGTAATCAGAGGGCTTTTGTTGTTGTTATCATTATGTAAACAAAATCTTGTTGTTTTGTCATTTCACATTTGTCAGTGTGTTGCTATGTAAGTCAACGAGTCGTTTTTACTTTTCCTTGAAATAGTGCTACTATACACATATAGCACTGTCAGCCATCACTTTCTTCAGAAAATGATCCTAGGGCATTCCCTCAAAAGAAAGATTAAACTGATCTAAATTTGTATGTTAACGAAAGAAATTATTTTCATGCTACGAGTTAAAGACCTGTAAATTGTACATTATTCCCACTTTATTTTTAAAAATGCCAGTAATAAATCGCAATCTAGAATAACTTATCGAAAAGTTAAACTTTATAATGGTTAATAATAATCTTAAATCATACAAAATATGGAGAAGTTTTACTTTCAGCAGGATTTGGCCATTTTATGCAATAGAATTTCAGTATGGGAGTTTAAAATAAGACTTTCCTCAACTTGACCTTTGTCTTTCATCCATGACATTTACCCTGCATTCCAACAGACGATTGCACAACACCATGAATGTAACATGAATGATGTGCAATTAATGGTGTGCAGTGTATCTTCAGAATTTCTGTTAGAATTAAATTTAATTTTTATATGGACCTATGTAAATCTAGGAGTAAACTATTTAGTGGAATGATTTTTGATAATGTAAATGATATCATTATGTACATTGATTGATATTTAAAAACTAGAAGAATATCTACTGAGATGGAAAAATACAGATTTCGATTGTAAAGACAATCTTATGGGAGTGGATCTGATGGGTGGCCATTGGCCATCATCAGAAAGTTCATATTTAATTTATAGAGTGCCATATAGAAATTCATCCTTGAGCACTAAGGGTATGAAATTTGCGCAATAGTTGAACTGATTTGGGGGGCATTGCTGGAAAATTGTTACAATTGTCAGTGGCATCTCTGTGAATTTCCAGACTCTATCCAATCTTTCTCTGTGGATAAATTACAAGAGAGCTAATGAGAGGAGCATGATCAAAAACAAAAAAAAAAACATCTGATTAGGTTCAAGCTCAGGAATATTCAGATGGCTCCATGGTTCATTGGCTCAGTTGCTGTCCTTTTCATTCACTTATGCGAGTAGGAGTATTTTAAACTAGTGCAAAGTTTGTTAAATAGAGGCTGGGCATGATATCATTGGGTGTATTACAAAGAGGTGAATAGGTAACAACTCCTATACAACAAAAAGGCAAACCCTTAACTTCTCTGCATGAGAAAGGAACAAATCAGTAAGATAATTTATTGATCGATTCACCCATTTGTCATGCAGAGAAGGTAAGAAAGATTTATCTAACTTAGTACAGAAGAGACTGTAGATAACAGAAGGATATACAATATTGATCATATTATGGAATATTTGTAGTGTGGTCTATGCTATGCATTGCAATTTGGTCCAGGATTTTGCTTTACACATATCTTTTTTTATTTGTATACGTATGTCATATGCTCTTTAATCTGCCAGTATGAATTGGGTTGAAAAGCATGCTAATGGACTTTCATGAACAGTTCATTTTATGAGAGAAATAATTCTAGAGACTTTAGAGACTCTTCTAGAATGTTTCTGTATGGTCATTTGTACATATTTAATTTCATAATAGTTTGTTCCACCCACAGTGTCAGTAGATTCAATTTGCTCATGTAATTATCGTTTTTGTTTGAAGTTTTCTTTTTGGCTGACTTTCACTAGCCAAGAACTTTGATTTATTTAGAATGATGTTTTGCCAGAGATAGAATTTCATTTCAGTGTTGTTAGCACTTAGAATAAATTAGTTTTACCATAAATTTGTCTGATCCAGCCTTGTTAATATTTCCCACACTTGGAATGGTTTGTAATACGTGTAATTTGTGTTGGGAACTTTACATTTTGGGTTGTATATGTTTCATGACAGTTATTTTTAGCACTGGTTTAAATCCATCATTTTAAAATACTGTTAGTGTGAATTTTGAATTGAGGGAATTAGTTGTAGCAGGTATAAGTTTGACCTAGATGAATATACATATGAGACGTGACACAATGAAATCATGCACTTGTCTAAGCAAGACTTTCTCATCAGAGATAATTTTTTTCGGTTTCTTTTTTTTTTTTTTTGTCCATAACCATTCTTTGTCTATTTAGAAATATATTTCAGAACTAAGTTTTGATGAAATATATTGAACACAAGTCCAAGTATTGTGGTAAACTGACATGACTTAAATGAGGATTAATGAGGACTAACAAAATTGATCAGCCGTTTCCTTACTAAGTTCAGCTGCAGCAGCAGGTTATCTCCATAATCCTTAATTACCAATATCTCTTAAGATAGAATAAAATTTCCTCACCAAAAAAGGGTAACTAAATAAGCTTTGAATACTATAAATCTGCAACAGAACCCACAGTCGGCTTATGGACATGAAAACTGCTGAATGGATCCGTATGAAATTTGGCACCCAACATTGTTCAATATGGATCTATGTTTCTATGTACATAAACCTGAAAAAAGCTTATTACTTTTGACATTATTCTAAAAATGCAATAATAATTGAATAATAAACTCACGAGGGTGCTTGATCGGAATTATACATTTGACAATACGACACGTTCACAACACATTTTTTTTGGTAACATTCAGTTTAATCAGGCAAAATGTCAACATCAAAGTGCGCACGCTTGCTATATACTTTAAGTCGCAGGGCTATCTACAACAAAACCCACAATAGGCTTGTGGACTCAAAAACTGCTGAATGGATCTATGTGAAATTTGGCACACAACATTGTTGCATATGGATCTGTGTCTCTATGTACATAAACCCGGAAAAAGTTATTATCTTCGATGTTATTCTAAAAATGCAATAATAATTGAATAACAAACTCGCGAGGTGCTTGATCCAAATTGTACGTTCAATAGTATGATGCATTCAAAACACATTTTCTTTGAGTGACATTCAGTTTAATCAACAGAGAGGTGTGCACGCTTGCCATACACTTTAAGTTGCAGAGCTATATTTAAAAAATCTCCCACGGAGGCTGTGGAGTCTCTTTTAATCTATACAATATATCTGAAACAAAACCCACGAAAGGCTTATGGACTCGAAAATTACTGAACAGATCCATCTGAAATTTGGCACACAACATTGCTGCATATAGATCTATGTTTCTACTCACATAAAATCGAAAAAAAGCTTACTATGTTTGACGTTATTCTAAAAAGTGGATAATAATTGAATAGTAAACTTGCGAGAGTGTTTGATCTGAATTGTATGTTCCACAGAAAGATGCATTCAAAACACCAAAGCCGTTTTCTTTAAGTAACATTCAGTTTAAGCACCCAAAATACCAACATCCAGGTGCACACGCTTACCATAGACTTTGAGTTGCAGGGCAGTATCGGTTTGACTTATATTTTTTTTTAACCTCCCACGAAGGCCATGGGTACTCTACTAGTGTACTTATAACTCTTTATGTTCTAAAATTGATCAGCACCTGATTTCATCATGTCAGTTCACATATATATATATAATATATAATGCATATGTATGTATTATAGGGTTTAGAATAGTTCATTTAGATGCCAATATCTACAATATGTGTTCTCAGGTCTAGAGGAATAATTATCTCCAAGTGATACTAGTGCTTATGTCCATAATGATGTAAGTAGCCATAGATAATATTTGTGTCAATAAATGAGCTTTGGGTGACTGTAGGTGACAGATTTAAATAAATTGAGACATTTACTTTTACACAGCCTGCAACTCCCCAGAATGACTGGGGGAAATTTTGGCGGAGATCATTGCAGAGAAACGATTATTTAGAGAGAACATGTTGATGAAGACTATAAAGGTGGCAAGAATTTAGTGACATGATGATAAATGATGGATGTTTCAAAGAGGTGACCCTCATGCTGTGTACATATATTATTTTATATCATCTTAGTCAGGAACAATCAGCTGCTCTTAGCATCAAACATTTGCCAGAAGTTGGAATAGTAGAACACAAGATTTTGGGATAAAACGTCTATGCAGAAGTATGTCAGGCATTTTCCTTAATCATTAAATCATTATCACAACGCACTATTTTTGGGGGGCATCTAGGCTCAATAGGCTCACAGCGATGACTTTTTTGTTGTCAATTTCTTACCCACCGTAGCAGGGTCAAACCAAGAAGTGTGATAGACTTACAGCCAAGGTGAGGCCAAGGACATGGGTCGATGGGATTTCCCAGGATATTGGTGAATTCTGTTGAGAAAGAAAGCTCTTTAAAATATTGGAATGGTTATGTACTTTACCATGATAATTTATATGTAATAATATAATTAGTGATTTTTCTTGCTTGCCATATTATGTTCTATTATTTACAGGAAAGAGTCCCTTGAGCAAGCATTGTTATGGAAGCATAAATCATTATTACCTGAGTACTCAAGTGCATTGAAAAATTGTAAAAAAATTATGTTATGATGAAAGTGATTTTCTTTTCATTGTTATCAAATTTTCAGAATTTTGTTTTTGAGCTTGAGTGATTTCTTCTTCTTTTTGATACTTGCAAAATGACCTCTTTCATGTGATAAGGGATATAATTAGGCTAGCAAGCAGAATGGCTCGCTGCTATGAATGCTCTACGATCTGCAGATAATTGTGATTTCTCTTCATGTTTTGAATCATTGCTTTCCTTCTCAGTACATGATCAAGCATTACCATAAGTGCTACAAATGTGTGGTCTTTCATCAAATGTCGTAAATTTAACTTTATAATAAGTAATTTATATTTTTTGTGACCATCTGTATGTTGTTATTCAATGTCATTTAAATATGATTGTGCCAGATTTATAATAAGAGGACAATATTATTTATTGTCAGTGATATTTAATTATCTAAATTGGAATTAATAGTTATAAAAATCGATAGGTCTGAAATGGAGTTAAGACTATTTTATCATTTTGAATCCAACAGATGTAATTGTAACCTCAAATGGCACTGAGTCTTTTGAGGAGACATCAAGTTTCAACTCTTGAGTAAACCACTGAAATTAGTCATAGACTGTTTTTTTGTTGTTGTTTTTTTCCATGCAAAGATTATTAAATTGTATTTGCATTAGTGATAACATTTATTAAGAGCGGTGGGTTTTTGGGGTATGAAAATGTTTCAGTCAGATCTCGGTCACTTCTTGTATTTCAGAAAAAGACTACAAGTACAAATGTACCTGTACTTGAGAAATAATATGTGTGAATAAAAAAAAGTATCTCAGTGCCTATAAATGTATGTTTTTATCTCAATAAAAATGAATATTGTAAGATTGCTTTGTAGTGGGACAGACGTACTTGTGTCATGGATATGCTGAATTTGATAATGTTGATTATCATTTGCTCAGCATTTTTTTAAAAAACAATTTCAGTTGCCATTTTATTAATCCACTCCTTGAACTCACATAACATGGCCTGATATTGCTATGGCCTCATGAAGAGGATTTTATCAACACATCAGTCATAAGTTGATAGCAGGTGAGGGAGGGTGAAAGGCGAGTACCGATGTGTAAACACATCACTTTTGAATTTTTAGGAAGGTGTTACTGGTGAGGTTTATATTACAAAAATGTTGCCTATGCCTGATATAGTAGGAGGAGTGTGTTAGGCCACCTGTTTCCATTGAAATATCATTGAGTAACATTGCCCATCTTTTCACTATGATTACATGTACATATATAAAGATGACATGAATTTTGCCATTTGTTAGTCAAACTTTCTCAAAATGTTCCATATTTAGTCATATCATTTGTCATATGTAATATTTACACCATCATCAAAGATTGGTATATTTCTTTAACATAGAATGCTATACTATTGAAAATTGTTAGAAAATGTTGATCTTGCAATCCCATTTTGAAGAAAAGAAACATAGACTGCCACTTTAGATATTTGAACTGCCTCATCGAATACATGTACATGTTTTCTTTCTGCAAATACATGTGCTCAGCATTTTTTCCAAGTGTAATTTTTAATTTGCTAGTGAGTTCCCATAGAAGATGGTTTGGGATGGAGGGTTTTAATTCCTGCACACCTTCTCTATTATAGAGTGAAGAAAAACTTGACATCTGTAGATTCATTGCATGATCATTGAACTAAATGTATGTTTGTTGAGACGCTTTTGGGGGGGAAGGAGGGGGGATGGAATCACAGGATGGACTTCCTTCACTCTTATCTATTGTGTGTGTTTTGTAGGCCTATTCCTATCTCAGTAGGAATTCTTTAATATCGTCAATGAGTCTGCAGATAATCAAACTATGGGGGTTGTTTTGGAATAATTATTAACCCTTTAAATGCCAGCTCTTTTAGAATTCCTATCAACTAGTTCAGACCCTCATATCCATCTGCTGGAATCTTGATTTTTGAAAACAAAAATTCATTGCCAATAATGGATATATTTCTTTCACTAGTTAACCTAGATAATTGATTTCATCAACAGCAGATGGGACCTAGAAGGCTTCTGGTACACAAAGGGTTTACAGATAGCCTAAGAGGAATATGAACATGATACTTTTAGAGATTTATCTGTAATAGCATAACATCATTTCGTCATGGCTTATTGCATGGGCCCAAGTCAGTTTTAGTTTAGCTGTTTTGAGGAAATGAAAAACATTTGGCACAAAAGAAGCTTACAATATATATGTTTATATTGTGTGAATAGCAGACAACATTGAAGTATCGTAAAGGCATTGCAGCAAACTGTATTTGCAATTAGATTACATGTGTAGAGATGATTGTGGCTCATATCGTAATTGAAAACTTAAAAAAAAAAAAAAAAGATTTGTAAATCGTCTGACAAATCTGTGAGTAAATTGACAATCTCCTATACCATATCTTTTTATATCGCACCCACATTAAGCTCAACGCTGTTATTAAGATTATATTAGATTAGGTGTGCACTTGTGTTTGAGCGATGCTGCTCTATTTGTCCATAAAGAAATGAATAGATTATCATTTTTCCAATTGAGCAGACAATTCTGAATATTGTAGACTGACTTTAGTTTTCATCGTTGCTTGTTTACAAATCAAACATCAGATTTGAGTGGTTATTTCAATTTTTATACTTATATAACTTTTTTAAAGGAAATTCACAGCACTTGAGATATATTGACAGTGGTATTTCGTACATGTATCTGTGAATTTAAGAAGATGCCATTTCTTTTGATTGTTGCAAAACAGATACTTTTAGACTTCAGGCATCTGGTAAGTAGTACTCCAGATATTTGCTTAGTAATAACACTGTTATTTTCTGTGATGACCAGATGCATACTTGTTTAGATATCAGGTATTAGTCAAGATATGTTACAGCTGTATATTTGAAGGGTTTGACTGCAAAAAGCAATAGGAGTCATTTTTCAAATTTTGAAGATAAGTTTGAGATGGTACTATTGTGGTGTAAGTGCAGGGACAACCTGTTTCAAAAAGTACTTCACAAACTGCGGTATACGCTACGAAAACAAGAGATAAGCCATTAAAATTTCTTATGTATAGCAGTCTGTGTGTGATGTAAATTATATGACCTGATTTAGAAAAGATTTCACATAATGCAGTTTTTTGAAATGTAACAAAACACGAAAATGTAATGTTTGTTTGAAATGAAAAATCATGTTAGACTCAAAATGAGAAATCTGGATTTGTCTTATTCAGCAATCAAAGCTTCAATATGTTTGATAACAGTTCTGAGAATCATAATTATGTCTGATTCAATGGGAAAACAGATTTTTAAAAATATATTTTTGTTTGTTTTCGGTGTGAAAAATTGATAGCACTTTTACCCAAACAGATGCATGTCTATGTGATGATGGCAGACATGAAATTGAGTTCATGGCACTGAAATTATATAATGTTGGTACTTGTATGTTCCAGTTGAGGGTCCAAAGTGAAATAAAAAGTTTGGTACAATAACAGAAGTCTTTTATTGTGAGTTTTTTTGTTTTTTTTTAAAGGGAACTCCTATACTTTTGTTTGAGTGTTGCAAAGAGAAAGGGCTGCAAAAAGAAAAATGAAAATGTAAGCACGAAGGAAAGTTGAAATAACTGAGAAAGACATGAAAGTTAACAATGACCCAATGATAGTGACTGAAATGATATATAAAACTATAACACCATAAATTACATCATGTAAAAATGCATCTTCAATTTAATCCACAGCTCCCTGTCGTGTCATCTCTGCCCACCCCTCTCCTCCATTTCAGACATAAAATACCACAAACTTTCTACCACTTGCATACTTGTAAAAATAAACGTACAATGTACATTGTCACTATAACTGAGAAAAGATTGGGAAGTATTGCATTAAAAAAGAAAGTGTCCTACTGACATCATTAGGTGTAAAAATAAAATGCTGTAAAATCCAACTCCGTGTCTCCATGTAAAATATACCTCTTGCAGATAGTCGAAATCCAATGCATCAAAAATATGTTTGCTGGATATCTAGAACTACATGTAATTTTTTCTTTTTTTAATGAACTTCTATTTTTTTTCTAATCAAAATGAAAATAAATGATTCTTAACACATACTTGCCAGAATTTTTTGAGATGGTAAGAGGCGTAATGTGTTTTCTTACTTGTCCATACAAATCATTTCCTGTCCCACCTGACATACATCTTCAGAGTTCAAAATCACTGACTGGTGATTTGTTGTTGTTTTTTTTTACTCCCGCTTGCACTTTAAGCACACACATAATGAGCAAGTGGAAGTTTCAGATCGATTGGTACTAGAGAAATCTTGGTAAGATAAAATTTAAAACAAACATTTTAAAACATGCTCAAAACTGAAGTTTTAATATACCATCATGATATCTCACATTTTTACAAAATGTATAACTGAACAGTCCAAAAATATTCCACTTCATACTGCAGCAGAAAAGAAAGACATGTTCAAGAACTGAGAGATCACACTTCATTAATTTATCAAACAACTTTTCCATAACACACAGAGCCATGCAGACTGTACAAAGTTCCCTGTGAAGACACCATTCTAGCAGTGTAAAGACATGCCCACTGGCACTGAGACAAACAAATGAACCTATATACAAATGGTATGTGACTGGGTGACGTGTCAGATATTCAATGGGGGGCTTTGATGAGAAAATCAGAATTTACTGATCACTGAGATCATAGTGGTTCAACTTTGAATGTAAATATTTCAGCACTGCAAAGTCATAGCTAAACTGACTTTTTCACCAAAACCCTAAGTGACACTATTAGTTCTAGAAATGAAAAAAAAAGCAGACATCTGACACTTATTACATGGTCACAAACTAAACATCTCTGATTATCAAGTTCCATTTTCTTATCACAAAATGACATCCCAGTGTGTAATGCCCTGACATGCTCAATCTCACACAACACTGAGTTATTTTAAGATCAGTCACATGACCAAAGGAATGTCCCACACACGCTGATGTGTGTACATGCTCTGCTCATGGCAGACAGCTCTTGACCAAAGATGTGTATTCAGACATGCCCAAACCTTATAAACAAACCCATGTGTGAGCGATGATCCCTGTTATATGACTGACCTCGAAATACCTCATTTCCTTAACCTGATAATCTGAACTGTTTGACGGCAAAGATTATAACCCTTTAAGTTGAAAAAATCATTTCAAACTCTGTGTTTGAAATTTAGGTATCAAATACAAAAGCTCTGATTTCAACACAAAGCAAAAAAAAAAAGAACCTTCAACGACCCTAGCAACTATCAATTCATATACCAAAGATGTCATTCTGTTTTCATAAACAGCAAGATAATGATTTACACTCTCTAAATCCATATAATGTGCTTCCCACATATCAATGCAGAAAAAAAACCCAAACAAACCAAGCTGAAAAGTCTGGAATGACCAACAGAACCTGTTTTCCTATTCAAGATGAAAGTCGATATGATTGATTCTGCAGGATATCACTGTCAACTAATTTCCTCAACATGTGCATTGGACGATCATCTTTGCTGATTTACAAGTGCAGGCATGCAATTACTGAGTCAGTTCTATAACAGCTGAGTCAGTTCTATAACATTTGGACTGTAGAAAATACTGGTATGCTCCTTCTGTGGGCCTAAATTAGAATAAAAAGTCGGGTACAACAACAGCTAAGCCCTTTTTCTTTCTTTCTCGTATTCTTTTCTGTGGGTGCCTCAGCCTTGATACCACAGACCCATAAGAATCTTGTCAGTGAATACACTAAAATGTTCACTCCCTCAGAGATATCTGTTATGCCAAACAAATCTGGACACAATGAAACTTGCAAAAATGAGCAAAACTTTTTTGCTCTAGAAAATCAACATGAGGCAACAACATCAGTACTACTACAGAGACAACAGTAGATCCTGTCTCAGCTGGAGCCAGGACGAGCTTTGTCGAAATAATCTTTGGCCTCATTAATTTTGGCTGCCAGATAAGGGGAGCCACCTGGAAAACAGACAAATGGAAAGAAACAGAGTTTCAAGGACATAGAGAATACAATTCTCTGAATCTTAAGTAATAACAGAAGACATAACTATTTCACAAAGAAATCTAATCATTTCTTTTGCCTGTGCTTAGTATTTACTCTAATTTCTCCAGTCTTCCTTTTCTGTTTATGTTCACTTTGCATGATTAGCCATTTTCAATAACTCTCAAATCCTGAATATTTTATACTCCATCAAAGAAGTGAAATAAAAGTGGACCTTGCACCATATAACATAGTAATAACAACAAACAATGAAAAAAAAGTTATTTCCCCCCTCCCCAACTGAAGAAAAAAACACACACTGCTTTATTTTACAAAAAAAAAAAAAAAAAAAACCACATATCCTATGTATACACGCTACCCACAAATATCCTTAGCCACAAATATCATACACAGAATATATTACAGATCACTCAAATACATGTATATACCAATTTTGACACAGAGTGTACAAAAAGTACAGAAACTGTAATGCTCTCCATTTCTGCGTCCCATATTCTCTCTCTTGCTCTCCACACTTCCTTCCTACAGACTCACAAACACATTGTGGTGCAGACCTACTCACCTCGATCTGGGTGGTTTAGCAACATGATGCGCTTGTGAGCTTCCTTGATTTTGACTTTGCTGGCTGACGGGCTGAAACAAGAACAGAGACATAGTCAAACTGACTGAGTGACTAACCGACTGACATATGAGTTATGGAGCACACGGTATCAGGATGCACTACCTTCACCCTCTTACACCATGGATACACAGGCAATGACTCATGTATCTTCTCTCTATCCTTTGTTCTACTCCACTGCAAAGCTGACCCGATTCATAAAACAGAGATGTCAACTGTGTTTTCATTTACACACACAAAAAAATAGGAATATGATTCCTGCTCAAAGTTTTTACACAATGTACTGGCGACAATACGCAAACTAAAGTGTTTATGCTGGAGAAGTAACAAAAAAAAATTTTTTTTTGTTAAAAGTTGAGGATTAACACTGAAGGAAGTTTGACATCCATGGTAAAAGTAATTTCTCTCTATTGTATTTAACTCTGCTACAGGA
Source organism: Peronia peronii (assembly GCA_039654565.1). NCBI lineage: Eukaryota > Metazoa > Mollusca > Gastropoda > Systellommatophora > Onchidiidae > Peronia > Peronia peronii. Next base: position 6,431 of record JBCEWB010128287.1, on the reverse strand, counting down.
CTTAATTCCCTAAATGCATGGCAGTCTTGGAAAACTCTATGACTATAGGGCTTGCAAAATCAATTCTGAGCCTGCAAAACAAAATTGACTGAAATACTACAATTGATAGAAACAAGCAAATGCCACGGTGTTCCACATTGACCAATAATGTCAACAAAAGTACATAATTAAACAAACAAACAAACAAAATTTTTAACCGTAAAATAAAACAGAAAATAATTCAAGTATAAGGTAGTATTTCAGATCAAACTCTTCCCCATTTCCCTGTCTCTGCAGTTTAAAATGACATATTTCCAGCACACTTCTGGATCTGAAGGAGTCCAGGATAATATAAAGACCCCATCATCCATCTTCTAAGACAAATTATGTCCATGCATATGGTGTGTCCAATAACAATAAAAAACAAACATTATAAGGTTTGATAAAAAGTATAAGCTACCATACACATGATGAATGAGCTTCAATATAGATCACTAACCATTCAATCTCAATTATTTCAAATTCTTTTTTTTTTTTTTGAGCTGTGGAATATTTTTGATTTAGCCATGGGTCAGGTATAAAAATGGCATTATGACAGTCTTTTTCTCTCACATTGAAATATTCTTCTAAATCTTCTGGTATATATTGATTGTTTCCCAAATAGAATTTGACTGGATGTAATTTTGTAGAGTATGCTTTGCTCCAGGCATGGATAAACCTCCTGTTGATGCACCGAGTGAATCACAACTGTCCCAGGCAACGTAGCCTTTAATGGTGTTGTTGATATCATCAGCAATGGCTCGGTAAGATTTCCAAGCCTTTGTCCTAGCAAGAGGGACAGGTGAACTTTAGAACAAGGGGTTGAACTAGTCCAAGACTTTGCTCTATGATTAAACAGCATTATGTCATGAAGAGTGTGACAAAAGGTCATGACCTTCTGTTGTTGACATCATCACATTCAATACTTTTTAAATAGCTATTTTCCTTTCTCTCCCTCACAGGAAGTTTCTAATATTATCCAATTTTTATCTTTTGTCACATTGTGAAATTGTATGATTTTAACATTCAAAGAAAATTAAATCTGATAATCTCTTTACAGCGCTGAAGGTGATGATGAAACAATGGACAAAGGATCATGACCTTCTGTCAGTCTCAACAACATGATGCTCACATCATATATCACCTTTACAATAAGATAGGATGAGATAAGAGAAATGTTTCTTGTCCTCCAAAGAGAATCCCATTCACAGCTGACACATGGTAAACAGGGAAATTGCAAGATACATTCGTACTCACATTTTTCATGGACACTTCTAGCGATAAGTATAAAATTATAATATATCAATCTGTTGTACATTCTGCTTTTTAATTTCTATATTCAGTTGTGAAATTGATTTGAGATTTGCATGCTTGATGGCACTAATCCTTTTTTTATTTTGTGATCTTGATGAGAACTGATCAGGAAACTGATGCAGCAAGTTTTCTAACACCACTCTCAAAGATTCAAATGCAAACAATGAAAAAGAGAAAAAAAAATTCCGTCATGTCATCCTGCCTCTTTCTCATTCACTGAATTTCTCACGCATTAGGTTTTTATCTGAATAGCACTTTAATCTCTTTTATTCCTAGGCTACTGAAGAGGTGAATTCAAAACCTGGTTTTAAGTGTCTACATTGAGTTAAAGTTGCATAAACTTGGCATACTTGCAAATTTCTGATAAGTGCTCTCCTATCCTCCTCACTCATACAATCCACATGTTACATAGGCTCAAAGTGGGCTCACTCTTCAATCATCTGTATCAATATTCCGTCATAGAAAACTGACACCCATTGTACAATGACATTATAGACCCAGTAAGAATGTACTGACATTTCTTAGGGATAACTGACAAATGGACAGATGGAAAGAAGCAGGAAAAAAGTGAGACATAGGCTGACAAGAGGTGAAGTTGGAAATAAAAACGTTACGAACAACATGTCGATCGATTTTATAGGAGGAGAAAATCAATGACACAGTGATTGAATTCTGAGAAATCCAAGGAATGACTAATCAAAATATTCAACAGATAACTTGGTCTTAGATGCTATTATGGTAACATGCTGATTCAACAAAATCCTACATGTCAGTAATTTTGGGAGTGCCTATCACTCTTATGCAATAGGAGTGTGAGAACAACCAATTCATGGCTGGAAATATAAAAAAAAAAAAAAAAAAAGGTTTTCATAATGGTCCTTATTCTTACAGTATATGTTTTGATATTGCTACTTAACCCTAGAAGTGTCAAGAGACCTGTCTGATAAAAAGGCTTGCTCACAATACAAGTTCTTCACTTACTGAATTACTTTTGGATTTAATTCCCATTAATTAACTCTGTAGGTAAACAATCACCTAACAAACTTGAAGGCTTTTTTCATTTTCTTTGACTAACAATATAACGATAAAGTAGAACTAACATAAGAACACTAGTAGAGAACCCATGGCCTTTGTGGGAGATTTTTCAAATGTAGATCAAACCAATATTCTCTACGACTAAGTGTGTGGCAAGTGCATGCACCTCAATGTTGATTTTTTTGATGATTAAACTGAATGCTGCTCAGAGAAAAAGCCTGTTTGTTATTTTTTAAGCTCTACAACTGGAAGCAGAAGAACAATAACATAATGCGTCATTTTATCGAACATACAGCTCGGATCAAACACCCTCACAAATTTACTATTTCATGTTTATCGCCTTTTTAGAATAATGGTATAGATACTAAATTTTTTTCAGATATAACTAAGCAGAAACACAGATCTTTATGCAACAATTTTGCGTACCAAATTTCAGATGAATACATTCAGTAGTTTTCAAGTCTATATAAACCTTTTTGGGGTTTTGTTGCAGATATGACAAAAACATAAAATGTAAATGGTGGGGCCGGCACATATAAGATTTGAAATAGTAATTTTTATCATAGTGCTTTTTTCTAAGTTGTTCACCGCTATGGGCAATTACTCTGTGTGAATAGGTTAAAGCTGGAAAAGACTGATTTTAAATTATCCTTAGTAGATTAACACTGTCACTTCCCACACTCAGATCACCGTGGAAGCAGATGCGCACAGACATTTTCTATTGACAAGTGCTGTCAGGATTATCATACAGATGTTTTCTTCAAGTGCAGCTAAATATCGCTATCCACTCTGAATCATTGATTTTAAGGAACCCCTTGGACAGAAAGGATCATGACACATGGCCAATGCCACTACAGAACAAAACAGAGTTTATGAATGAAATATATATAAAACCAAAAATGCCACTGTTTTTGATCAGCCCTAAAGATAAGTCGCCCATGTGAGCAATCACACAGTATAAAGCATGAAAAGAGAAGTATAACTTTCATCAACTTGAAAATTTGCTTTTGAACTACACACTGACAGGGTGTTAGACTATAACAAAGAAACTAAAACCTGAACTGCAATTATATGTATAAGTCACTTACACAAATAGATAGAGCAATAAAATGACATTTACTCAAATGTAAGTTCTTTTTTCTCTCACCCCCCCCCCCCTTTTCAATATACAGAGAAATCAAAAGAAGCATTCAAAAGAAACATTCAAAAGAAGCATTACAACTGATGAGTAAAATAGTCATTATCTGTACTCTTCTATATAATAAACATCAATGATAAAATTGCCTCGATTGATGTCATAAAGACAGAACAATATAAAGACTCATTAATACTGCAATGACATAAAATGTTAAGTAACACAGCCTTAATAATGTCTTTTATATACTTGTGGAAGAGTGTAGGGATGAATATGACCATGCAAAAATGACCATAATTATATCATCCATTTATAATGTGATGCTGATCACCACATATTGTCTGCTAATAGCAAATATGCAACATGAGAAACTTTTTTTTTTTGTCACTCTGAAGACAGGCTGGCCATGTATGCTTTTTTATTTTTTTTTGCTCTGAATACTCCCATAGCTCAATGATATACCCCTATTCCACATTAAATAGGGCTTACCTGACTCCAAGAATCAGACCTGCCTCTCTCTTGTTCATCTTGGGCTCAAATCCACCTTTGTAATATTTGCTAAAGGCCTGAAACAGAAGAGAAAAACACATAGGTAACCTCAAAAGATCTCTTAAACAGCATATACTTTTATGTTAGACAACGGATATTGAATATCTGTTCAATGATAATCTCATTTGGTAAGGCTGAATGTATAAAAAAAAATAAAAAAAAAAGAGGTGAAACTGGTTGATTTTTGTTTTTTTTTAAAAAAAAAGAAAAGTGATCATGGACATGACAATTTGCGACTGAAGTATTTACAGCGTTTGACCAATAATGAATGAAACTAAATACCACATTCTTTTTTTTTTTTTTTTTTAATTTTGCTGGGTCCCCCCCTATCAATGTACAAACTTACTTTGCTAGAGATTATCTTGACATGTACTGTAGCTGGAGTTTTCCACACCACTGTTCAGAAAATAAACTACCTACTCTTGTCAGCAACTAGTTTACTTACATTATTGTTGGCTTCAGTATATGAATACATAAATCTTGGAATTTCCTCAGTCCATAAATTTTCCAAATCAGGCTTCCCTACCCAGGAAGAAGGTACTATTTGGCAGGGACAATCAAGTTAAAATTAAAGGCATAGTGAATGTGTTTATCTCTTATCATGTTAATTTTTAGAAACAGTTAAAGATGGATCCCAGGGTTGAGCTGAAGATTCAACAGAAGTTGGGTTTTCATGTTAATTTTTGTATTAATTTACAGTTGAAAGTGGTTTTACTCAAAACAGCTGAACACTGAATTTTCTCTTCATTTCAATGCCACTTTCAGTTTCCTTTAGAATATCAAATCAAAACATTTCATTAGTTGCAATTTCCACCCTTGTTATTTCCACCCTTGATAAATGTCATGACTTACCCCTGAAGGCAGTTCTCCAATTTTTTGGTTCAATGTTTGCTGCGCCAGTCGACCAGCTCGTATGGCATACCGACCTGGGAATAAAAAAAAAAAAAAAATGTGTTTCTGTCTGAATCTAAAATTCACTTAGTTCACTTGACATATAAATGACAGGATAAATGGGCAATCAATAAATCAATCAGAGGTGAGGGAAGAAAGTATTCATGCATCCTTAGATAACTGCAATAGCTAATGCTGAAAACAATGATTATTATCCAAGTAAGACAAAAGAAAATTCATCTCCTAACATCAGTGGACATATCTAACAATCACGTATTCCAATTTTGGAATATTTCAAATACTATCATTATTAAACTAATATCAATAACATGCTGCCTTTAATTTGTTGTCTGTTCTCAATATTCAAAAAATTTCATGCACAGCAATTAGAAAGCACAAATCAGGGAAATTGGCATTAATGTCCTCTCAGACTTGTGAGATAAATAGAATGACTAGCTATCAAGTAAACAAACTTAGTGACATGACAAAGAGCATCAAACTGTCTAATAGAACTAAGCTGACCATTCCCTTCATTGACTATCTAGCTGTCGTTTCGATCAGTCTATTCACATTATCAACATAACTTAAAAAGTCACCCGAGTCATATACATATAATTAGAGTCACAAAGCTAATTAATGAATAATGTAAACGAACAATAATTTCTGGCTATTTATTTTTAATTATTATATGAAAAGTACTTTTACATATGTCCACTGAAGTTAAGAGATGAATTTTCTTTTGTCTTACTTGGATAATAATCATTGTTTCCAGCATTAGCTATTGCAGTATAAATCTAAGGAGGCATGAGTAAAAAAATTTTTTAAATATTTTTTTAAAATTGATATTTTCCTTAACATGAATTTATGCAATTTTTTGGGGGGTCCAACATTTGGGATCACTGTCAGTTTTATGAGTAAATCAAGACATGCAAACCTGCAAAGCCAACAGCTGCTATTCCAAGTCCTGCCAAAATAAGACCTGTTGCCTGAAACAACGAAAACAAGTCTTTAACAAGAGTACTTGAGAAAAAAAAACAATATGACTATAGATCTAGCTGTAAGTATGATCAACATATTCTGTGCTATTTTCATGTCTCAAAGGCCTATCTATTTTGCTTTTTTTTGTTTTTGATATGCTTTTCCTATGAGTCTGAAAAAAAATTTGTTCTAATTAAAAAGAAAACATTAATACATAGTTCACACCTACTGACTTGAAATCGATAGCATACTTGAATCAAATCCACATTTATATCTTTCACTCTGTACCTTGCTACAGTATCTCTCCCTCAGGTAGCCTTTACACGGATTGACAGTAACTTTCCAGAGTCGCTATACAGACACGTGTCCGGTTAGTCTCCTGTGTATATTCGGACACGGAGGCTATTTTTATATCATGGCTGCCTCCAGTGGCTCGAAAACCAGCTCAGACCGATGATCATTGTTTGAGTTCAGTCATGGCGAAAGGACGTGTTTTCACCACCTTCAAAGA
>JBCEWB010128276.1:0-11308 GCA_039654565.1 Peronia peronii | reverse complement strand
CATGTCCTGTCTCTTGTTTGTCATTAATATTTCTGGAGAGAAAACCTTCTTTTCAATAAAATTGCCATGCTGTTAGCCTTGTTTTCATTAAATCTGTCGTACAGAATCTTGTTTTCATTAAATCTGTCGTACAGAACCTTGTTTTCATTAAATCTGTTGTACAGAACCTTGTTTTCATTACATCTGTTGTACAGAACCTTGTTTTCATTACATCTGTTGTACAGAAGCTTATTTTCATCACAATACATTATAGGGAACCCTATTAACATCACATACTTGTTAAAAAAAATGTCTCCAGTTATAAGAAAATGAAAATAGAGATGAGCCATCTGTCTGGTGGTATGAGAATTATATTGTCCTAACTACCATTTAAAACTGTTGTAGTTTTGTAGTAAGGACAGTTTCATTCTGGGGCGACGATATGTGTATCTATGTAATGTATATGTGAGTGTATGTACCAGAGAATCAAAGGTGATTTAGTCAGGTCCACAACTTTCATGTTGTTAAGGTGTCAGGACAGAAGGTATATGGTCAGTAATACAAATTAAGCTCACAGCAAACAAGAGAAGCTAACAGAATAGAATAGTAACAAATGTGTATAAAAAATGTTTTAATAGCCAAAGCGAGTATCCGTATTCGTTTTTTAGTTTTTTTCACTTAGTGATCCATATTTCCTATCTAATCATTCTGCAGCGACGGTTCTGTTACCGACGATACCAAACGCTATACCATCTCTGATATTAAAATTGTTATCTGTGATCTGGAGATATGCATCGGTTTGTGAATGGTTGTCTAAAAACAGGAAAACTTTTAACAGAGTTTTCTCGGCTTTCACCAGACTTCAAGACATTGTGTATAATCAAGGAATTTTTCTGTTGAACCCAAGTTAGGGTATGAACAGACTAGAGCTGGCTGGTGTACTGGGGCTGGGATGGGAATGGTGGCTCACCACTCATATATTATGCTGCACGCCTAGGGCAATGGCGCTGCGCAGACCGCGACACGGTGGACCGCAAGCTGGCAGGGCCATTGCCCTAGACGTGCAGCATAATATATGAGTAGTGAGCCACCATTCCCATCCCAGCCCCAGTACACGGCCAGCTCTGGTCTGTTCACACCCTTAGTCTTGGAATGCACACATTTTGTGTGGCAGACAGTTAATAAGTGAAATAAATAACATATTCAGTACTTCCATCATAAAATGTAAAACATAAGAAATGTGAGCTTTGTTTATAAATCAAGTTAAATATACTGTTATTTGCCTCCAAGACCCTTTTGCAGGCTGTGATTGAGCCATCTGAAATATCTTTATGGTCCTTTGAAACTGTCTTGGCACTGATAAAGTTTATGATTTATAACTAAAAACTTTTATTATGTCACGGGCTTTCTCAGAGCGCCATTCATATCTGCCAGCTTTGTCCAAAGAGACAAACTTTTACACTGCAGACAAGCACAGGCTTTATCAGTGCTTATCCTGTAGGACACACAGACTTTACCAGTGCTTGTCCTATAGGACACACAGACTTTACCAGTGCTTGTCCTATAGGACACACAGACTTTACCACTGCTTATCCTATAGGACACACAGACTTTACCAGTGCTTGTCCTATAGGACACACAGACTTTACCAGTGCTTGTCCTATAGGACACACAGACTTTACCAGTGCTTGTCCTATAAGACACGCAAACTTGACCAGCAGTTCTCCCAGAGACAAAACAGACTTTACCAGTGGTTATCCCATAAAAACATTCAGAGACTTTACCCATTGTTATCCCATAGAACAGGCACAGATTTTACCAGATGTCCTGCCATTACATGTCAGCTAGTATAGGCTTGACCAGTGGTAGTTCCAGAGATATACCAGCTCATACTAACTTTGCCAGTGGCTCAACTGTGAAATTTACTGACTAGTACAAACTTTAGTAGTGACTTTCCTTTGAGATGTACCACCTAAGGCCGATTTTACCATATACCAGTGACCATTCAACGGTGAGTACTCGCCAGCTCGCTATTGCTGGCTCACTAGTTCCCCATACCGGGAAATGGCTCGTGTTTGGACAAGCTAAGAATATTATTGATGGGCGAGATCGAATTGCGTGGCCAGTCGATCGCTGTTTAATCCAATTTGTTGTCCCTCCCCGCTCCTCCCCCCCCCCCCCCCCTTTCGCTTCCCCCTGAGCGGTGAGGTTTCATTACGCGAACTAGGAAGAAGGAACGTTTGTACACTGAATGTTCCTGGCTTTATTTGGCTATGGGACTGGCCAGAGCTGAGCTCGGCTTAAATAAACTGTGGACGCTGAGAAAATTGGGAATCAAAAAAGAGAAGGCTGGGAATCCATTCAGTGAATAAAGACAGAAGAAAACAAACAAAAAAACCAGATAGCCAAACGCATTGTTCGTGACTTGAGCGTAGATCCTGTGGAAAAAGTCAAGTATGGGTTCTTGCGCACGCAGTCTCTGAGAGAGGTTGAAACGTTCAAGGCACAGATATTTTGTAAGGACATTGTTTGCTTTTTTTTTTTTTTTGTTCTTTTCTTTTCTTTTTCACCTGTTTCTTTTTCGTTTTCATTCTTCCCTTTGTCTTCCTCATTCTCTCTCTCTTTTTCCGAATCATCCTCTTCTTCTGTCTCTTTTTAATGCCCTCTCAGCCTTAACCATTTTTTCCTATCTCTATTCTTTCTTTCATTCTTTTTGTTTTTCAAAATCTCCTCTTCTTTTCACTTTTTTTTTCTTGATTCTTTACATTTTATTCTTTCTATTTCACTTTCGTCTCTCTGTCATCTCTTTACAAGCTCCTCCCTTCTCTCCAATTTCAGATATTCTCAGTTCCTCCGTGCTTATTTTCTTCTTTATTCTGTTCCTAGGTGGTGTGATAATTTGACATCTTCCGTTGGTCCACATTCGCTTATGTTTTTTGTAACCCTTGTTTTCAAACACCACTGACTCTATCGTTGCCCTCAACATCACCGACCTCATTATTATCGACATTACATTCTTCTATGGTCTCGTCCTCTTTCCGTTCCTCTTCCACATATTGCTGTTCTTCTTATCTTCACCTTCTTTCTTCTCCTCATTTTCCCTCTCTTTCTCCCTGTTCATTTATGTTCCTTATTGCTCTGTCTGTTTTCGTTCTATTGCTGCAAATGCGCGTCCTTCTCAATCCGTATTCTTTTTTTAGTGGAATCAGTTTGGTATGTTGTTCAGAGAACAAAAGCAAGAAGCCATCTTCATGTCTTGCCCCCCCCCCCTCCCCCCGCGGAGCCCGGGGTTTATAAGTAGGTTCTCTGCTCCCACCTGCAGGCGGTGTAAGTCCGTCATCGGTGGGGTGTCTCCCATGGAGTGCCATCCTCGACATTCCAGGAGAGACATCTCTTCTGTCTCTCTCTCTCTCTCCTTGCTCCTGTCTTCTGTCCCGCTTTCTTTCCTCTCTTCTTCATGACGTGTAAATGTATCCTACCGTGTTGGACACAATATAGCCGTAATGGTGCTGATGTGTCGTTAAACCCCACCACCACAACAACAACAACAATAACAACAACTCATGTCTTTAACGATCAACTTAATAAAATGGAGGGAATTTGTTGTCATGGAAACGTCGTTCTGTATACTTTTATTGTGAAAAGCTTAACAGGCTATGTATTTTTATAACATTTTGCTTCTACATAGATGTCCAACCAAGTCTGCAGTGAAAAAATATTGAAGTCACTGCATGCATCATCGTTTTGTTTCAAAGTAGTTCATCTGTACAAGGGAATGTCATAACTCTTATAATAATGGTGCATTTGAAAATCTTTTGTTAGGCCCATCGCTGGTGGAGAGTTTGGATAGAAAGCAATTAAGAGCAGTTGCATAAATATACTCTGACAAAACCCAGTTTTCTTCAGTTTTAATTATTCCTCACCTATCCAAATAAAAATCTAGTTTACTGTTGTACTGACAGATTCATTCCATAGTCCGAATGTATACCTGACGAAGCCATAATTGAATTAGTCTAAAATTTGAGGGTATATTTCACGTTCTGCCACATCTCTATGACTATCATATCCACAAGTAAGCTCTCTATCATAACAGAGTTATTGACAGGTATTTGTAAGTACAGATGGATTAGCTACATTTGAGGCATTGTTTTCATTGCATGTGACGTCACTAATCCGAAATTTTGCTACAAGTTCAGCGAACTCAAAATGGCTGACTTGGAAGTAAACAAGTGCAGCGCAATTGATCTTTACTGAAGTACTTACTCTAATGTACTTTACCGCTATAGCCGGCTCATCGGAGAGAAGGGTTTAAAAGAAAACCCATGGCATCATTCCATACTCTGAAAACTGCACAATGAGAGTGTGACAGAAGGTCGTGACTCTTTGTCCGTTGTTTACGTCATCACGTTCAACACTTTTTGAATTTGGATATTTACTTGTCCTCTCCCTGACAAGAGGATTTTAATCTATCCTATTTTTATCTTTGATATGATTGAAGATACAAAGGGAACAATTTTTCTGATCTCTTTAAACTGTTGAACGTGATCATGTAAACAACGGACAAAGGGTCACGATCTTCTGTCAGAGTCTGTGTTAAGCCTATATATGTACAAAGACTGATTTGGTCAAAACCTACGTCTAATATTATGCACTGGACTTCTGTCCAAATAGTGTACAATCTAGTCATACGATATTTGCAACACCTTAAGATAGAAATCGTCTTTTGTTTAACATAAATATTAATGTCATTACAAAATCCCTGATCCTCCAGACAAGTTACATTGAGGTTTTTATGGTTAAAAGAGAAAGATCACAAAACTTAATCTCGTTTTCTTTATTCCTCGAAACAGAAGCTTTCCGGGAAAAGCGCGTTTTGTCAATTTTGTCTACAGCAATAATACCCGCGTTCCTCTGATCATGACAGTGCTGATTATTGATCGTTGCCATGTGTCAGTTGACAGCACACGTGCTAGGCCAGGTTTATGGGGTGCATTTTGCTCGTCTTTGATCTTTTGTTATATGCAATCCATACAAACAAGCAACAACAACAAAAAAAAGATTAAAAACGAAACATAATAAAAAGTACATGTTATGAATATGGAACGTGATAAACTATGGACCAGATAATAAATGAGGATTGCTTTCATTATTATTATTGGTATTATTTATTACTTATTATTATTATTTTATGTTGTAATGGTGTGGCTGTTCTGCACGTATGAACTGGATAACAGTTTGCATGAACGGAAAGGCAAGCCTTTCTCAGATAGAGGCATGAGAGGAAAAGTACATTTGGTGAAATCCAGAGGCCCTCACCCCCTCATCTCTCCCGCTACACATGTACCGCCTTTCCTCATCCACAGTAACCGAGTGACAAATTTGGTTTTCAATTCCGCAGTGCAGATCTGTGTTCGGTACACACAAGAGATGTCACTGGACGAATATAAACATTCAACTGTCTTATGATTAACTGATTAGGTGTTGTGTTTAACCAGATATTATATTCAACTAGACGTTATGTTTAACTAGGTACCATGTTAACCCTTTCAGTGCCAGAAGCCACACAAGCCCATTTTGTTCTTCCTCTTGTGATGAGATCAGTGAACTTACATCGGTTTATAAATAATTGAATCTCCATGTTGATAACTGGAGTTTGTGTTTTCACCAAGACATATTGCAACAAGTGGATGCGATGATTTAGCATAATGTTCTAGAATTCTAATGAAAAGTATGTTGGCACTCAAAGGGTTAAAAGGGGTATTATATTTAGCTAAGTGTTATGTTTAACTATTAACTAGGTGTTATCATTAACTAGGTCTTATGTTTAATAAGGTGTTATCTTTACAATGTGTTGTGTTTAAATAAGTGTTATGTCTAACTGGGTGTTATGATTAGCTAGGTGTTTTGCTTAGATAGGTGTTATATTTAACTAGGTCTTATGTTTAACCAGATGTTATGTTTAACTAGATGTTATGTTTAACTGGGTATTATCTTTAACTGGGTGGCAGGAAAACTCCACGGGTGGAGCGAGACAGGTGACGGTCTTCAGAGGAAGAGTGGGCTCTTTCATTACATGTTTCGGCCTTTAACTTCATGACATCTTCTAGCACCCCGGTCACACCGGGGTCATGACTCCCGATGTCCGTCGTCCACTTTTGTTTCTCTCAGGAACCCTGAGTGGGATTTGAACCAGTGCCGTTTGCTTTTCGGTCCAGTACTCTAACCGCTATGCTACACGTGCCACTGTTTTTATTTGCTTCGGCTTGCTCACCAGGACGGTGCCATGTCGGCATACCCGGCTAAATCTACCGTCCGGCGTCAAGTGGTATAGGGGCCACATCGTTCCTTTTGCACCAGATCCAACAGGAAGAGTTCTCTGCTGCTGTTGTTAGCTCACGCTTAATTAATTCAGGTGTTATGTTTAACTGGGTATATGTTTAACTAGGTATTATGTTAACTGGGTGTTATGTTTAGCTGGGTGTTATGTTTAACTGGGTATATGTTTAACTAGGTATTATGTTTAACTGGATGTTATGTTTAGCTGGGTGTTATGTTTAACTGGGTATATGTTTAACTAGGTATTATGTTTAACTGGGTGTTATGTTTTACTGGGTGTTATGTTTAACTGCATATTATGTTTAACTGGGTGTTATGATTAAGTGGGTATTATGTTAAAATTGGTGTTATGTCTCTTATGTTTAACTAGGTACTATGTTTAACTGGGTGTTATATTTAACCAAGGAATGAAACAGTGACAGGTTGCATAAGATCTTAAATGTTGTAAAGCTATGGATGTAAAATCTTCTCGATAACAAAAATCCGTTCTCTAAAATTATAATTAAAACCAAGATGAAGATGGGCGAGGCAAAAAAAAACAACATTTTTTTTTCGTTACTTTTCCATTTTAGCCATTCATTCTCTCGTTTTTAGCTGCAGATTAAGATGAAGGAGACAGGAAAGGCACAGGAAGGGATAAGGAAAGAAGAAGCCAGGAAGACAGGAAGATGCAGGAGGGCATCGCTGATGAAGCTCGTTATCAGCGGGGGGAATTGTATTACAGGAGATCGATAATTAGAAAGCACTGGGCAAAGGAGTGACATCTTGAATGAAAGAGGAAGTGAGGGCAAAGAAGAGAGAGGAAAGAGAGAGAGAGGGAGGGAATAAAGGAGGAATAAAGACTACATGACAAATTTAAAAGGAAAGAGAGATGTTGAAGGAGGAGATACAGTTTGAGGAAAAGAGAGAAAGAGAGAGAAAGGTCGGGAGGAATAAAGACTGTATGACAAATTTAAAAGGAAAGAAAGATGTAGAACAGGAGACGCGGTATGAGGAAGAGAGGGAGAGAGAGGGGGGATCAGGAGTAATAAAGACCAGATGACGAATTTACGTTCAGAGAAAGAGAGATATGCAAGAGGAGGAGATAGTAAGAGGGAGGGAGAGAGGGCGGGGGGAATGGAGACCGGATGACGAATTAAAAAGAAAAGAAAGATGTAGAAGAGGAGACACAGTGTACGGAAGAGAGAAAGAGAGAGAGAGAGGGGGAGGGGCAGATCAGGAGAAATAAAGACAAGATGACAAATTTAAAAGTAAAGGAGAAATGAACAAGAGAAGACACAGTATGAAGAAAAGAGCGGGTGAATCAGGAATAATAAAGACCTGACGACGAATTTACATTGAAGGAAAGATAATTGTAGATGAGGAGGAGATGCAATATGAAGAAGAGACAGAGAGAGAGAGAAGGAGGGGGTGGAGAAAGAGTGTTGGAGATCAAAGGAGTCAGACCAGATTACGACATACAGTTAGACAAAGAAACAGACGTTGATGAAGAGGAGGGCTTAGGTAGACAAAATGAAACTGATTTAGAGAAAGAGAGAGTGGGAAAGAGAGAGAGAGGGGGGGGGAGGAGGGAGAGAGAAAATAACAGGAATTGAGACGAGATGAAAAAGGGAAGCTAAAAGAAAGAGGGATTTGGAAGAAGATGGCGGACAAAGAGACGTTTGAGACAAAGAAAGAAAGAAGAGAGGGAGAGAACTGGAAGGAGAGATCGAGAGAAACTGGAGACGGAATGAAGGAGTGAGGATGGAGAAAAGAAAGTCGTTGAGTGGGGAAGAAGAAGAGGGCGCGAATGAAACAGAGATTGAGGGACAGATTAACAGACAGATAAATAGACAAACAGATCCCGATGACAGAAGGACACAGTGAAGAAGTAAAGGAAGAGGATAAATTATGGAGGAGAGTGAGCAAGTAGAGAGAGAGAGAGAGAAAGAGAGAGAAAGAGAAAGAGGGAGAGAGAGAGAGAGGGAGAGGATGGCACAAGCGAAGAACATAGAGATTTGGAGAGGCAAAAACGGGTTTGAAAAGAATTTGTGATTTTGCCTCTTTGTAATTAGGGGCCAAAAAAGAATTTAAAAACTTGATGAAGTCGAAAGACGTTGAATTCTTGATGAAGATAGCAGCGACAGGGATAAGCGTGTTCGTGAACAGAAATCAGGCATGGGAGACTTGATGATTTCATTACTATACATGGCCATCTATTTCAGATACCGAAAGAACAGAAACATTCCCAGTACGATTCGATTGTAGGTAAGTTCCACACATGCTTTGGTGTCACATTATAATGACGGTAACTTTCTGATATGATATAAATGATAAAGATTGGCATGGAAAGTAAAATCCACACTATTAGTATTTTGAATTCATATTTGTTTTATTTTACGTAATCTTTCAATCTTGTATAGATCCATTTGCGCTGCGCTTGTTTACTTCCGCATCAGCCATTTTGAGTTCCCTGACTTTGTAGCAAACATCCGGCTTCGTGATGTCACATGCAATAGGTCTGTAGGCCAAGGTTACTTCGGCTGTATATGCTTGGTGCGTTTAGTCAGGAAAAAAAATGGATACAAATTTTGAAGATTTTGAATATTTGCCTGGACATCAGCGTCCTGGTCTATTCTTCAACAGATGCTGAACTTTAGCATACATATGCACACATTAAATCCTAATAAATAGAAGAGCAGACGTCGGATTTGTCTTCCCAGTAGGATTATTAAATCAGGGAACGATAATAATTTAGAATTTCCATGGTAGTATCAGAAATGTCGCCTATTCAAATTGATAAATTCAAACAAGTATTCTCAGTACATGTTTTCATATATTAGTATGTAAGTTCTTAGGTTGAATTCATTTCCAAAAAGTTACTTGAAAATTAAACTGATTAGAAAAACAGTGCAGCACAAGATTTCGGGAAAAAAACGCAAGGCGGAAGTACCTCAGGTGCTTTCCTACGTTATTAAATCATTAACACTACTCACTCCTATTATTATTTGGAGAGCATCTAGGTTCAATAGCTATGAGTCTGTCATTCGTAGCGAAGAGTTTTAGTCCTAAATTTCCTACCTACCGTAATAGTGTCAAGCCAAAACATGAGACAAACTTACGGCCGACGCAAGGCCAAGGTTATGGGTTTATGGAATTTCCCAGGATATTGGTGAACTCTATTAGGCATCATCCATCCATGATGCCAACATCATTCTAGAAGGATGTTTTATTCAACATTGTGAGCAAGATATTTTTGTCTTCTTTATCCTGATCAACGATGATCCCATTATCGATTTTCCTGGCAGAGAATGTGGCGATGAGGAGGAAACTGTCAGGGCTTAGGGATTATCTCTTGATTTAGCGGATTACATTGGCACCGAGTCGTGCGTTAGCCTGGCATAACCAGACTCTGGGTCAGTTCGGAATGAAAGAGGAAGAGAGTGAGGGAGAGGAAGGAGAATCTGGAATATTCGACTTCTTGTAGATATCCGAAAATAGTGGATCTTCTGTCTCGCTTCCTCTCTCTCTCTCGCTCTCTCTCTCTCTCGCTCTCTCTCTCTCTTTCTCTCACTCTGTCTTATTCTCTGTGAGGAAAGGGATAAGATGAGAGAGGAAGGAAAAAAAAAACCCGATCAGAATGGAGAAAAGCGTTGTTGAATCTTTTCTTGCACTCTCTATCTTTCTTCCTCTCCCTCTCTCTATCTCTCTCTTTCTCTTATATACACAAACACATTCACACACTTACTCATTTACTATCTCTTTTAATATATGTGAGAAAGGCAAAAAACGGTTCAGAGGAGGAATGTGTGTTTGTGTGAGGTGTGTGTATGGTGTGTATGGTGTGTATGTGTGTGAGGTGTGTGTATGTGTGTGGAGGGGTGGAGGGGGAGGAGGAGGAGGAGGAACAGAGCAGAGTAGATAAAGCGAAAAGTTGGACATTTAAAATGATGTCTGATAGTATTACGATTTAATGTTTTCCTGTCCTCTTTGTCTCTCTCTCTCTCTCTCTCTCTCTCTCTCTCTTCCACTTCCCCCTTTCCGTGCGCGTCTATGTGTGTGTGTGTGTGTGTGTGTGTGTGTCTCTCTCTCTGTCTTCCTTTTCCTCTGAGAATCATGAATTGAAGAGGAAAGGGGAAGAGGCGGAGGAAAACGCAGGGTGGAGTTTAAGATGACGAATAAACTCTTCTAAAAGATAAAACTTGATCTATAGTTGTTGTTTTTGTCGTTTTTTTCTTTGCTTTGCTCTGTCGTATTCTTTCTGTCTCTTTCTCTTTCCTCCAAAAGCTTATCCTTCTACACTCTCCGATCGTACACATTATACACACTGTTTTAGTAAAGCTTTCTTACTCATCTAGGTTTTCCACCGTGCATGGCGCAATATAGCCGTGATCGATCTGATCTGCCGCAATTCAAACCCAATCCAAAAGAAATTTCCCCCCCCCCTCTCTCTCTCTCTCTCTCTCTCACACACACACACACATAGACACACATCTTTGCATATTCTTATGCACTACCAGCTGAGGACCAACGGCCTTCGTGAGATCAAACCGACACTGCCCTGCGACTTGAAGTGTATGGCAAACGTGCGCACCGCGATGTTGGTATTTTGGAGGATTAAACTGAATGTTACTCAAAGAAAACGTGTTTGTTTTTTTTGAATGCGTTAGTCTATCGAACGTACAGTTCGGCTCAAACACTCTCGCGAGTTTACTGTTCAATTAACTGTCGGCGTTTTAGAATAACATCAAACACAGTAAACTTTTTTCGGCTTTGTGTAAGTAGAAACACATAGATCTTAATACAACAATGTTATGCGCCAAATTTCTTATGGATACATTCCGCAGTTTTCTAGTCCGTAGGCCTTTTATGAGTTTTGCTGCAGATTTGTAGTATAGATATTATATATATATGAAACCAACACGGTGAAATCAGGCGCTCGTCAAACTGAGGTGACCGGAGAAATCACGTGTTTTTCAACAGTGAACGAATTTTTAACGTATTTTTTTTTCTT
>JBCEWB010128265.1:0-11308 GCA_039654565.1 Peronia peronii | reverse complement strand
GATAGATAGATAGATAGATAGATAGATAGATAGATAGATAGATAGATAGATAGATAGATAGATAGATAGATAGGGTAGGAGAAGAACGAAATCGAGGAATTTAGGAAAAAAAAAAGAGTTCAGGAGCGGACATCAAGACGAGACGACTATGCAGGCATACCATTGTAGTACATGTAGACCTACCTACTTGCATTTCCATTACATGTCTCAAAATAAATCAAGGGTGTTACCTAAGACTTACATTGTCTCCTTAATCCTCTTTTGCCTTCCCTTCCTCCCATCCAGTACCCTTCTCACTCTCTCCGCTCTTCCTATGCCATCCTTACAATTCATCCTGCCCCCTCCCCCCTTATTCTTCCACCGCCCACTTTTCTTCTGCTAACCCTCGCGATAGCCTCGGTCTCTCGGTTCGCCTCCAGTGGTTGCAGAAGTCCTCTCTCTTGTTCTTTATGGCTTTAAGCAATCTAGGCTCACTCAAGCTATCAGCACGTATAACTATGACTGTTGTTGACATATCTACGATTGTTAGAAGCTGACTCTTGAAGTCACTTCTGAAATGTTATTATTATATACTCTGTCTTTCTGTGAATATGAAGCGTCGTTCTTCTGTTTGAATGCTTGAGCTATATTTTTAAAAAAATGTTATTTCTTTTTTTATACACGTTTTCATTTATATAGATCTACACATTTCCTTTCTATATAGATGTAGGGAGCTGTCCTACTTGTAAATACCGATCCTTGAAATATATTATTTTAAAAGACTATTCAATAATGTCTTTTTATACACGCTCTCCTTTATGGATGTGGAGAGTGTCCGTGCTATGTTGATGTAGTGAACTGCTCAACAGATAAATATAGATGCCTAAAGTATATTATTATTACTTGAAATGATACAAAAACTGTGTCTTTCTATTTGGATGTAATGAGCTGCTCTTCCACAAGAATGCATGACGTGTCTTTTGACCTGATATATAGACACTCCATCCTTCTATATGAATGTGAAACATGTGAAATACAAATAAAGCTAGAATCGCTTTCACATGCTTTTTAATATGCAAATGTTCATAAGAATAGAAGAAATCAATTGAACAGAACGTATTCATACTATCAACTGTCCCCTGTTTTAACTGCTTCACTCCGACAAGCCGATAAGGACTCAAACACTTTTAAGTCCTGCAGTTGATACAGACTGCTGCTTTAGGTCCGGATAATTTAATCGAGCACTTATAGGTGTTGTTTAAGTACTCATCATAAAGAATTTATTGTGGTCTGAGTGATATACAGTTCACGTATGAATAAAAACAAGTCAGTGAAATTGGTTTCAATTTTTGTTTAAATTGCGAAATTAATCGGCTAAATTTAAAGCAAAAAATGACAAGAGAATACGGTTTTTGTCAGCCATAAGCTTTCTTTCGCCACACAAAAATCTGCAAAATATCTTGGAGTGTTAGGTGGATGGTATAACAACGAGAAATATATAGAGCTGGACATGTCTGGATGAGATCTTGGAAAGGAATGCTACTGAAAAACTGCAGCGCGAAGGCTAAGAACGAGGACAACTGAAGGGCCATTTCACTGAGACCTTGGCGGGCAAAGAAAGAGAAGAAAAAGGCGCGTATTGTTTTAGTATCTCCTCCGTCACCAACTGTAGAAGTCCAACAATGCAGCAAAACGTTGTCTCACGACCTTATGAGATCAGGAGAGATAGGAAACCTTAGGGCACAAACACAGTACTTATGTGGTTCACTTCAGTCTCAGCTCTGTAGCATTCTGTGACGTCTGTCTGTCACCATAATAGGCATTAAGATTAGATAAGATAAGGTAAGATAAATTTTAGCTGTCTTCCAAAGGAAACTCCATTAACATTTGATGAGACAAAATATGTATTCACCTCAGCCTCGTTTCTAGTATCATGTGGCGTCACGGCACAAAACTATAACGATACAAAGAGAGTGAATCCGTTTCCGATCCGCGTGTCCCATTTCATAGTCTGGGTTTGAGCAGAGTGTGGCATACACAAGGGAATGTTTAACGTCATAATGAGCTAAATTTTTGTGAAAAAGGAATAATGTCATTGCATAGTTAGATGGAGCCGAAACTGAAGCCGACCGGGCGAGGAATGCATCCTGTTTGCACACTACTACGAATATATTTGGCTTTTGTCTGTGAGGTAAGGGGCAATAAAACTATTGGATAACGCGTTCACTCTGTTATGCACAATGTTTGTTTATTTCTCTGTGTTGGGATATAACATCCGCATCAGCACGGTTATAGCTATATTGCGGAGTTATAAAAGGTTTATCCAAACTGTGTGTATAAATTAAACAATTAGATTGTAAAGCAGGCAAGCTATCAAAAGATGGATATAATAAGACGTACAGCCTGCCGCATGTTTTCAATGTCATACATTAACGATAACAATCCTAAATTTTGGTGCAAGTCCAATGTAAAGTATAGTGTTACGAGTAGAATTAGGAGCCGGAAAACAAATCTTGCAATTACTTTAGCCGGAGCTGAACTAAAAACAAATCAGGATGCCCATTTAACCCTCTCTCGTCCTCTTCAGCACTCTTTTGTATTTCACTTTAAACCTCAACTAAAAGTCCGTCTAACGGGACAACAGCTGTTTATTTATGGGAGAGAGAGAGAGAGAGAGAGGTGGGGGGCGGAGAGAGAAAGAGACAAAGAGAGACAGAGAAGAAGAGAGACAGAGAGGGAGAAAGACAGAGAGAGAGCGAGAGAGAAAGCGAAAGAGAGAGAGAGAGAGAGAGAGAGAGAGAGAGAGGATAAATCTTATGACAGGTTCGTCGCTGTTTTCGCTAAAAATATGAAGGAAGTCTTCATACCTTTCTCTCTCTCTTCGTCTCGCTCTCACTCACTCCTATCCCCCAAACTTCTTTCTTTGGTATCTTTTTTTCTCCTCTCTGAGTCTCCAACAAAGTTTCTCTTACTGCTTTCAAGCGCTGACCACTGTAGAAAAATGGAAAAAGAGAATGATAACAGAAAGAACAATAGAATGTGTGAGTGAAAGAAAGTGACAGAGAGAGAAAAGGACAGAAAGACATTGATTGAAAAGGGGAAAAAGTAAGAGACAGAGAGAACAAGAGCGAGAGAGAGAGAGATAGGGAGAGAGAAAGTAGGAGGCGAGGGAAAATGTATGAGTGTGCTAGAGAAAAAAAAGTAACAGAGAGAAAATGACAGAAAGACAGGAACTGACTATGGCCGACACACACACACACACACACACACATACACACACACACACAGAAAAAACAAAAGAGAAAGTAGATCAGGTAGGCTCCTTTCACAGCGAGATGACGTTTGCGATTATTTCTCTTACTCACCTGTCAGGTGTTTGTCAATGGGAGTCTCAGAGTTATGTCAGGGGAGCTGAGGACAAGATAGTCGGGGGGGGCTTTGTATTCGTGGGCCTTGGCCAGTGTGTATGTTTGGGTGTGTGGGTGTGTGTGTGTGTGTGACTGGGAGAAAGAGAGAGTGACAGAGGGAGAGAGAGAAAACGGAAACGAGGAGAGGAAGTTATAATGAAAAAAGAGAATAACAGAAAAAGAGAATGAAAAAGAAAGGTAGATATAGAATTGTAGCCGCAGAGAGAGAGAGAGAGAGAGAGAGAGAGAGAGAGAGAGAGAGAGAGGCAATTTATGATAAAAAGAGAGAGGGAGAAATGTGAAAAAAAAAAGTGACAGAGAATGAGTGAGTAAATAGGCAGAGAGAAAAGGAGAGAGAAGAGAGTAAGGATAGACAGAGTAAAAATGTCTGAGAAGAAGATCAACACATAGAGCACCAAAATTAAAAAGAAGAAAGAAGAAAAAAACAAAGAGAGAATTATACGAGAGTCTGAAACAGCAGTAGAAGAAACTGAATGAGTGACAGAGTGAGAGAGAGAGAACGAGACAAAGACAGAGAGAAGTGACAGAGAGAAAAAGAGGAGAGAGGCAGACCAGAGACAGGGTGAACAAAACAGGGAATAGCAGACAGAATTTAGAAAGTGTCCAAAGCAGACGTAGCGAGATAGAGTGACTTTGCGAAATTCTGAAAAAGGAAAGAGTGGCAGAGAAGTTCTGAAAGACATAAAGTTAACCAGATATAGAGACTGAGAGAGAGAGAGAGAGAAAGAAAGAGAGACAGAGAGACAGAGAGAGACGAGAGAGAAAGTCACTGCACTTAAAATAGTTCCTTGAGTTTGAAAGAAAAAACAAACAAACAAACAAAAAATATACTGCTAAGGTAAGCTTACAGTGAGAGAAAGATTTAGAGGTCTATTTGCTTCTTTTTTTTATGTATTATTATTAATATTTTTACACCAGATCACCATTTCAGTTAACAAAAGTTATGTATCCATTTCCATAGAAAGAGGAGGTTCAGTGCATCTGTATTCCTTAGTGGTTAAAATGAAATTTTTTCGCAAAGAGTCCCGATTTAGGAGTAATGTGAAATGAAGACTTTGTAATCAACGTTAAAAAAAATCTTGAAAAATTAAGAGGTCCCCGTTAGTTAAAGCAAAAAGATGATTTGATCTTTAGATTTGAATCCAGTGAACATAAAACACTTGTCAACTGAGGTCTCGCGATGAGAATGTAACATCTATCTCGAATATCTTGTCCAAAAGCTTAGCTAAAATCTCTGTACCGGTATTCTTAAATACAAGATAATATATCCTCCAGTTTTTTCTGTTATTCTGATGTCAGAGGAAAGTGTAGCGCGAAGAGATCTGACTGTATGACAGCTTGATATCATGATCTATGCAAACGCATCAGTGCAGACTGTGTCAGTTTCATAAATCACAAAAGCTGTTACCATAATACTCGTACAGAAACGCTGAAAGCGAGTGTGCAATAGATAGTGTGTTTACATAGTGTTATTTTGCTCCATTTTAGTATGTCATCCCACAAGACCATTTGTCTTCACATGGCTCCAACAACGACTACAATAATAATAGCAACAGCAACAACAACAGCAACAACAACGAACAGCAGCAACAGCAGCAGCAACAACAACAACAGCAGCAGCAACAATAGCAACAGTAATAACAACAACAAGAGCAGCAGCAACAACAGCAACAATAACAACAACGACAACAACAGCAACAACAACAACAGCAGCAGCAGCAACAACAATAACAACAACAACAAAACAACAGCAGCAACAACAACATCACAAAGAACCACGAAAGTAGCAACCAAACGACAGCAACAAAAATACATGTCCTAACAATTATAAAGAACAATAACAGCAACGACTTCAATAACACCAATCAACAACAACAACTGCAACAACAGCAACATTGACAACAGCATCAATGATAACAACAATAATAACAGTAACAGCAAAACGGCAAAAACTTCAGAATAAGAATAGTACCAAAACAAATCACAACAGACTTTAAAGAAAAATGAAACTAAAATAATGAAGACTGAAAAATTAATGATAACATTTTTTAAAAAATTTATTAATTTGACTTATAACTGGAGCTCAGCAAGTCAGGGTATTCTTTTTCTTTCGACAGATATCAAGAATTTTGTTAAGATCCAGCTAGTTATATAATTCATGAGGAATAGAGAATTGGTGAGGGAATGTGTGTGTGTGTATGTATACATGTGTGAGAGAGAGAGAGAAAGAGAGAGAGAGAGAGAGAAAAGAATTAGAGAAGATTTAATTAAGAGGAGAATACAGATTAAACAAAAGAAATGAGATTTAAGAGAGAAAGAGAGAGGGGGAAGAGAACAAGAATGGGACGGAGTAATGCAGACGAGCAGAGAGGAAGAGGGGAGAGAGAGAGAGAGTGAAATTCGGTCAAATGGAGAGAAAGAACTGGAACAATAAGACATGAATACAGATCAAACCATAGAAGAATAAATCTGAGAGATTTGGGCGACGGAAGGAGAGAGTGGTGGAGAGAGAGAGAGAGAGAGCGAGGGATGAAGGGAGAGAGAGAGAGATGAAAGGGGGGGAACGAGAGAGAGAGTGGTTTTTATTACCGCATCATGGCTACACAATAATATGAAGGAAAAATGAATTGTCCGGTGCTGTAGACAGGCGGCACACGAGAGGGATCACGTCACTCAGATAAATCAGCGGGTTGTAGTGCAGACAGTGGTGGTGGGGAGCAGCGAAGGAGGAGGAGGAGGGGAGAGGGAGGGGGCAGAGAAACGTCATTACCATCATCCCACCATCATATCCATCATCACTCTTGAAGTCGTCATCATACACCATCGCCATTATTTTACAAAAGTTTCTCAATATATAAGACGACTGTCTCACACACTCACTCATCCCCTGACTTCCGTAGATGTCGTTGGGGTACCTGTGAAGAAGTGTTCACCACTTTCTTCCTTTTTCCTCTGTCTTTCACCACCCTCTGGGATTCTGCCATATTTAGTCCTGTCCATTCCTGTATGTTATCTTCCCACCTCTTCCTCTGTCTTCCCCGTCTCCGGCCTCCTTTAATTGTACCTTGCAAGATTGTCTTTGCAATCAAATACATCAAAAGGAGCAAAAGAAACAGCAACAACAACATCAACAACAACAACAACTATATAAAACTCGATATGGTAGAAGTTGAATCACTTAGTCAAATTTTCGAACCTACTTGGCTCTTCGTCAGGGCAATACACCGCCATCATCATCATCATCATCATCATCATCATCATCATCATCATCATCATCATCATCATCAATATCATCATCATAATCAACATCATCATCATAATCATCATCATCATCATCATAACTATATAACTATTGACCCCGTTAATCAGTAACTAATTGAATGCAATACAATGAACAACATAGCAATTCTGGAGAACTGATAATTTAAATTTTGGAGCCCGCCTGGCTATTTGTATCATCACTGTCACCATGGCAATCACCACCACCACCACCACAATCGCCGCTATCACATCGTCATTATCATCATCATCATTTTTTATAGAAATGTCTTAACATTTAAGACGGACTATCTAGGGGGAAGTAATTTGATACACTAAAAGAAACAATCAAAACAACGATCTGCAGGAATTCATATGTAAGAAATTGCAAAAAGTGAAGCTACTGGCTAAATTTTTTTGGTTCTTCGTCGCGGCAATCACAATCATCATCATCCTCATCATCAACACCGTAAGTATGTTTAATCGGTCTTTCTTTATAACAAGATATACGTCATCTATCCGCAGCTAACTTAAGTAATTAAAGTGAACACACAACAGATCTCTAAAACTCTGAACATTTGACTAATTGATACAACGTTAAATTTTGGATCTCTTTGCGTCACCACTATTACCACCATCGTGATTATTGTCATCATTTTATAGGAAAGTCTTATATATTAAGACATGAGCTGTCAACTAGTAAGTAACTATACACAATGAAAGAAACATATAACAATGTGGAGAATTGATCAACTAGAAATTAAATAAATTGATGTAACTCACAGGACTTTTGAACCTGGTTGGTCATTCTTCAGAGAAAGACGAAAAGTATCGTATCCACAATCTATACAAAAGTATAGATAGTCATCATCATCATCAGCATCATGATCATTTTATAAAGTACAAGAAGACTGTATAACCGGCAAGTAATTAAACAAATAAAAAAATCAAACAACATATAAAGAACTTGCTTTTAATGTTGATACTACTGCCAAATTTTTGAGTCAACTTGACTCGTCTTCTTCATGGCAACAAAATCACAGAATCATGATCATCGTCATCAGTTCATACACATTTCTTGAAAGAAAAAATATACCAAATACATTTAAAAAACACACAAAGAACAAATTTTGAGAATTAATGAGCTAAAAATTGATTAAACTGAAGTAGTCCCAAATCTGTTAGACCTCTTATCTCTTTATCGGGGTAAAGAAGAGCTGAAATAGCGACAGCAGACATGACATATTGTGATAAACTTTCTTCTTATTGTCCCTTAAGAATGAATGCACAAACGAACAAACAACAAACAATAACAACAACAACAACAAACGAAAAGTTCACAGTCGGTGGCCTTAGCGTCATCGTGTAGAATAATACTTTCCTACATATACACAGCTTTGAAATATATAAGAAGACGACAATCTCAAGAAAGCGCCTTGTAGCTCGTAAGCAGAGCTCTTATAAACAAATGCATTCTTTATCTTGTATATTTTGTTCACAAATTGTATACCTCTTTTTAGAGATTTAATACATGAAAACAAACATTGAAATTAAATGAGCTGAAAACAAAAGAAAATGACAGTGAAAAGGTAAATTCATAAAACAAAAACATTATTGTATCAGAATTAACCAAGGCCGTCATTGGATCAAACTTTGTATTTCGTCATTTTAGAGATTCTAAACACAAATGTAGGTTTTGCATTTCAATTGGATAAGGCAATGTAATTCGCTATTCATTTTTTTTTTGGTTAAAGCTTGCTATGTCCTCGCCTCTAAAACATTTTAAATTCTTTCATTAAAGGTGTAAACTATACTGATCACTTTCTGCAGCTGTGAGATAAGAGAAAGAAATATTAAAATGCAGCTTTGACTTGATGTTAGGACTGGTAGCAGATGATGAAAACGGCGCAGAAAAAAAATCATAATAAAGTGAAAGGGGGACTGCGATATCTGTAACGCACCACGAAGTCCCTGTGTTGACAATAAATAGTGGGAAAAAGAAAAACCAAAGATAAAAAATGACTTCCAATGAAATATGATTACACACAGAGCTTTCTCTGTGCAGACCAGAAAAGAATGATGTCACACATATTTCTCTAGTCACCTGTCACACAGACTGTTTCCCCTGTGACAGAAGAGCTTTTTTTTTTTTTTTTTGCTTTTATAAATGGACTCCCTCCCTGTTGACAAGTGGAGAATCGATTCTCCAATCCCTCGTCACCGATTTTTTGTTTTAACTAAATAGGATCAATGTATGTCAATACTTTTAGAATACCTTTTGTTCCACTCTTTGTTATTACTATTCCCATTCGACATAACAGATTCATATGGTGAAAAACCCGATATTATGGGAGAAGATCTGAGAAATGAATTTCATTGTACATGGAAAAAAAAAAAAGTTCTAAAACACAAAGACAATGTAGGTGGTAGGGAGCTGATCTGCCGTTAAACTTAAATCCAGTATTAATACAAATTTTGCAAATCACCACAACCACCACCACCACCAACAACAACAAAGAAATAACAATAACAGCAAAATGATGATTTTGTTATCTGGCTCTGACCTGTCAGCCTTCAGTTGAATCTGAGCCGTCCTATTCATGCTTAGCCGTGTAAAGGATTGTCAGAGTGTGTCTGTAGAAAACAGTAATTATTTATGCCTCATTTATATATACAACTGGAATTTACTGGACCTGGAATTCTGGACCTCCCGTGTTCGGTCGGTGCTCTTCATCATGTGAAAGGTTGAAATGCAGTTTTAAAACTGTTTCTTTTTTCTTTCTGCTTTCACCGGACACTGCCAAATTAGTTTGCATCACAAATTATCTCATTAATATAATGGGACTAAATGTCAAAACAACTTCATTATTCGAACACATTCTTATGTTTGGTGAAGATCTACTGATCGTGTCGAAGTACATTGATGTTTATCCACGGCTCATTTTGTTAATGTTAAACTTATTTTTACTGTCTGTCTCGATATTCAAAGCGCCTTAGAGCTTAGGGCACTATTGTAGTTTGTGACTCTTCGCACAGGCTCATTATAATTGTAATTGTTGTAGTAAAATATTAAAGATCAGTGACAAAATAATGTTTTCTCTATGCGTATCTCAGCTTATGTAAAACCCAAAGAGCCTTCTGAAGTAAACATGAACTGTGTAAATGTGATATTATATATTAATTGTTTTAAGGAACCAGAATTATTTCCTACCAGAAAGAGAGAAATCGATTACTGAAAAAAAGACGATATTTACACAAGGAGAAGAGCGATAATGTTACACACCTTGTCTTGTCTGGGTTATGAAAGGGAACTCCGAGTTCTGTCGTGTAAGGAAATGTCTTGATTGAAATGTTGAGAATTCGGTGTGGCAGATCTAAAATGGCTGATTTCGTTCACATACACAGCCGCTTAATAATATTAAAATTAAGAGCTTTTAAATAGAAACTGAGGGTGGGAAAGTGGAGAGGAAATCATAGTGGAACTAGTCATACGTTAATTTCATATCAAATCTTATCCAACATTCTGACTGTTTGATTGATTCTTTCCATCCTTCCTTCCCTCCTCACTCCTTCCACATGATTCCGTCGTTCTTTCTCTTGCCATATATTCTGTCTGCCAGAATTTCTGTCTAGCTTAATGTTAATTAATAATCGAGAGCATGTATACAGCACCTATCCCCGTAAGCACTTTATAGTCAATTACTACTCCGACAGACACCAAAGAAGACATTCATAAAGGCTCTCAGTTTCATGGGACGCTGCCTGTTAGACGCTCAAATATTTATAAATCTAACGATATCAAATGGTGTCGATAGTCAAATACCCATTTTATCCTGGGTCGAGCCAGGAAATCTGAGTAAATTGTCTTTCCCAAAAACAAAATGTCGGGATCAGTCAGGATTCGAACCTGGAACTTAAGATCTCGAGTTCGACAGCCCAACCCATTGGCCACGGACATCACGCCTGTCTCTATCTCGTTTCATGATGTTAAAAGAAATGAATACAGAATAAGAGTTTTGCAAGGCTGCAGAAAATTTACAAAAGAATATCACCATTTCTCAACTGAATCAACATAGAAAAAAAAAAAGGAATCTAATAATTATATAACTTCATGAACAGGGAGAACTAGACCTTAGCCATCCTCGCTGTGATTAAAACAAAACAAAACAAAAAAAAATTACCAAACTTGACGGTTCCCAGGAGTAAAGGACGCACATTTTATACGGCAATCATAGCATACATCCTCTCATACCACTACTTTGGTTACATATATATAAAAAAGGGCTGAAATTAAGATGACAACTCTCTGTTTTCGCGCACAGACGTCTATTGCATCAGCTTATCTAGCAGATTTCTTGTCCCCTTATATAGGGGCCTTATTAATCTTTCCATTTATCATTCCCATATGACAAAATATGGAGATGGCAATTTATTTTTGCAGCCATTTTCATCCAGACTGCATGCATTCGCAGCACATCGTTAAAGATTAGCTTGAAACACAATTGTTCAATAAGCACCTGTCTGTGTAACAAATTAAGTTGAGATGGTTGTTAGTCATATCGAAAGCTTATCTATCTGTCTATCTATCTATCTATCTATCTATCTATCTATCTATCTATCTATCTATCTATCTATCTATCTAT
>JBCEWB010128255.1:0-11309 GCA_039654565.1 Peronia peronii | reverse complement strand
TTGTTGTTGTTGTTGTTGTTGTTGTTGTTGTTGTTGTTGTTGTTGTTGTTGTTGTTGTTGTTGTTGTTGTTGCCGTTTTAAATATATGCTCAGCTGTGGGCCGAGCCAACCATGAGTCAGATAATCACTGAGCCTTTCACTTGAGACACATCCAATAGAAATAGGATCACGATGAGAACGGAGAAATAAAAGAGCTGCGGGAGTTCAAAAATATAGAATACTTTATAATACGTAGTGATTATCGTGTCTTTGGCAAATTAATCCTGTCTCTCGCCCTCTGCGTTTCTTAATCCAAGAGGCAAAGCACACATGTCAGACAAGTGGACATGTCAGGAGCTCTTTAATAACTTAAGGAAGAACTTGTCAAAAATGACACCTTTCGGATCGAAACTGGCGAACTGAATCAAGCAAATTGCTTGTTGACACATTGCCTGTCCATGCTCATGCATATATGCTTTGACATGCAAAAAAAAAAAAAAAAATGCACAAAATCGTAATAAAAATATTTTCCGTGCACTTTGGAATTCCAGACCATAAATCGATGTCGGAAAGAGCTGTAACTCTTACATCAATCTACCTGTCTGGCTTATTCTGTTACGGATTGCTTTTATCTTATGACATGTGGTATCGAGGCTTCTATCTTATTTTCGCAACGAGAGCTTGGATCCATCTGTGCTTGTTATCGTTCTTGACCAGCTTTTTTTTTTCTTTCATTTGCCTCACATTTCCGTTGACAGACAAACATTGACATTTAGAATGTAATGACATAATTATCCAAATGAAGGAGAGAAACAAAATGGTTGTGAAATTCACTTTTTTCTAGTCGTTGTAGTTGTTGTTTTCGTCTGGTTGACAAATTTAATCAAATTGCTTTTCTTCTTGTGTATGTATGTGAGTGGGTGGGTGGGTATGGGTGTTAAATCGGGTCTTTTCTGTTAAGAGCTACTCCTAAATAAATGATTAGAAATTTGTCCTTCACCTCTGTGTCCAACTGAGCATAATGACATTTCTATAGTCTAGAATTTCTTGTTTTAATCTAGATGAGACCTTCCCGCTCTCTTCTGTGCTTTGTTATTCCAATTTATGCTTCCTTCATCTATACTCTATTCATGACGTTGATCACTCAAATTTCATGCACAAAAGAGTATGATATTATATAAGCAAATATGTCAACAGCTACCATTGTTTAAACTGTCAGATTTGAATAGTCACAAACTACTGTGGTAGGTTAAATGTCAGATTTGAATCCAGATCTTGAGGTATTTTGCTCAGATGAGCGATTGGATTAATCTGTTGGCTTTCTTCTTACACCAGTCAATATTTCAGCAGGCGAAGTTATTTTCCTTTGCCAACTACAAGTGCTATAATCCAAAAACTGCAAAGAAGGGGAACAATTCATGTGTGTTCCTATAAATATTTGAAATAAGTGTGACGAAAAAATATTTAAAAATTGTCACTGCAAAAAAGGAAAAAAATGATGACAAGGTGAATTTGGTTAATTTTTCAGAATGTTTTGTTTCTTCAGTTTCTTTTCCTTTTTTAACTATTCACGTGTTCTATCTCTTGTTCTGGGCAGAGAAAAACACTTAGCTGAGGATGAAAAAGGCTCATGTGTAGCTTTTATTTTGTTCGTCAGTTGAAATTAATTTGATTTTGTCTTATTTTTTTTTTTGTCTCCCCAGTGACAATGACACGGAGTCGTGTGAGTATTTGAACGAGGTGATGGTGGAGCAGTACGTGAGCACCCGCATCCCGCCCCGCCCAGTCAGGTCGCTCATCATCATGCTCTCCTGCTTCAGCATCTTGGGGCTCCTGGGCAACTCGCTGGTCCTGTACGTCTACGTCAGGAAACGGAACAAACTCTCCTCCACGGTCTTCATTATAGCCCTAGCTGCCACAGACCTGGTGACCTCAGCGGTCAGCATGCCCTACACCATGGTGGTAGAGGGACTGAATTACAACATATCCATAGACTTTACTTGTAAGTTGTACTACTTCCTCATCACCTGCACGGTGCCCTTCTCCGTCTTCATTATGGTAGCTATCGCCATTGATAGATATATCTGTATATGTCGACCGCACTCCCATGTACTGGATGCTACCAGAGCCAGGAACGCCATCTTCGCACTACTACTCCTGGCCACTGCGGTAGGCGTCATACCCTCACTTTTCTACGGCGTCTACCTCGACATCGACAGTCTCCATAACCACGACTCGCGGAGCCAGCCAATGGAGTCGACTGTACAGGACAACGTGGGAAACGTCTCCGAAATCCTGACCTTACTCAGCCAGATGATGTGTACTGATTGTGTCAGCCATTCCTCTGACGACCAGATGTTCGCCGAGCGCCTCATGGATGTGATCGTTCAGGTCTATAAGAAGGTCTGTAATCACGTCACTCCGCTCAACCACTCATACATCTACACAGGCCAGTGCCTCCCTAACCAGCTCATCCTCTCAGACAATTTCCGGCGTACCTACCAGAGCATCTATTCCTCCAGTTTCCTGGTCTGTTTCTCCGTTGTCTTTGTCCTCTACATCCTCATCTATCGCTCAGTGCTCGTGCGCCGCGCGCGCCGCTTAGCCTCCCGAGCCAAGACCAAACTGACAGTCACGCAGGAAGTTTCACTGACGGAGAACCAGAGCATGCTCAATGATTCCCCGGATAAAAGCATCGCTATGGCAGACATGCATAACGGGACCAAAGAGAAAGAGAAAGGAAAGACGCAGAAACCACCACAAGACCTGCTCTTACAGCAGCAGAGCACCGCCGATATATCACGAGGCTCTCAGAAAGGAGACAGCCAGAACGGATGTTTGCGAGACAAATATTTCCTGGCCAACATCCGAACGGCCATCATGCTCTTCGTCGTCACAGTCGCCTTCATTATCGCTTATCTCCCTTCCTGGCTTATGGCGTTCAAAGTGATCAAGTTCAACGTTATTGTCTTCTATGTTTACTTCAGTAACCACATTGTCAATCCCATTATCTACGCGTTCATGAACCCCGCCTTCAGACGATCCCTAACCGGGCTTCTTTGCAGAAAGAAAATGGGACGAGCATTATGAGGCTGTCATGCAGAGTCCACGTGGTGATTCGGTGAAAGATGAGATTTTTTGTTAAAAAATCACATTACCGAAAGCGTGCAGCTAATGACGTACATTACTCGATGTAAGGCAATAAAGATCTACGTGGTATACGTTGACAAGGCATAACAGATCAGTATTTATGGAGTGCCTAAGATTTGCATTGACCGTAACGTAGAGAGAATTTCTCTGCAATCAACAATAGCCATGATCATATCGTTAGCTCAAGACAATCGATTGCATTCGTGATGATTCGGACTTGTTCTCTGAATCCACACTGTTTTTCGTGCTATGCTGTGCCTGAGCCTGTCATGTGAGAAAATGTCACCCTTATGACATCAGTCTGTCAGCTCGATGACAATGAGCTGTGAATCTGATCATATTCTACATTTTCTCGACTCAATTGATGCTCATTTGGTTTGCCTATGAGTCTTGAGAATGTGTCCCTTTAATAATTCATGACATTCATGACATGCAGATCGCTAGGTGTATGGGAGTGAAGGCCAGATTCCTGGACCCTAAGACTAAACAGTTTATTCTCTCACTTATACGGGATAAACCAAAAAGACATTAAGGATAGTACAGCAAAATGCTATGCTATATCTGTACTCTTACATAAGTCAGTTACACATCCATAGAACAACTCGAGAAACCCTCCTATCTGAGGACTGGACGCTCACAAACTGTCTTTTAGCCTGGAAAAAGCAAATTCACGCCCACCTAAATGGACTCTTCATTTAGGACTGGTTATGAGTATAAAGATTACGGGACGCTACAAACACACAGTCATCCTTTAATCGCAGTACCAACGATCTAACTGTTTGTGACAAGTCTGTGAAAGGAAATCTGAGGCTCAGAAAGATGCAATATTCTCTTTCCGAGTACGAATCTACAGGTACTGGGAATGAAAATATAGAACTGTTCCTAAATCTGTTCGACTGCTATTGTTATACACTTGCCGTGCACACTCATAGTCCCTCTTTACTACGTGGATTTCTAGATCCACTTATGATAAGAGAACTGAGTCCCTGTCGTGAGCCACCATAGCTGGCTCAAAGTGGTTATTTCTGACATCCTAGACTGGAGACATACTTGACCTATGTTCTAATTCTAATGAGTGAGGACACCTTGAGTGCGTTGATATTGGTTATTCAAAGCCATGTAGAGTGTCTGATTCCAGTGGAAGTTCTCTGTACAATATGGATTTTTTAAAATCCAATCAATGGAAATGTATTCCTGTCCCTCCAAATTTGAAATCAGTGTTTAAATTACATTATATAAGTATAAGAAGTTGTTTTCCTCTTTACATTGAATACAACGTCATCAACTAATTTAGACACTCCAAGTTTATTTTAATATTTGGTAAACATCCAATTAGTTCCTTGAGAGGGATTTTGTGACCATGATACTAGTCACTAAGTTTTATAACTTTGGACTTCATGTTGAAAATAAATGTATTACTCTTGGATTGAGCAAAGTTTAGGGTGGCACATAATAGGAACTTTTTAGAATTCTCATGGCTCAAGTAGGGAACGGATCTCCCCAAAACTGGAAAAGATGTGTCATAAAATGACTGACGGTTGAAAGACAGACATACCAGGCGTTCTGATAGTGTCCGTATCATAAGGGATGGGCTAGAAGAATCTTCCTCCCAGCACACAATACATAATATTAGGGTCAGGTCAAGATTCTCTTGTCTATTCGTTGACAAAGTACATTTTTCTCTTTGTTATTTGTATCTAGTGATGTTTAGGATTGACCCACAGCAAACGTAGAGATAAAAAGTTCATCAATGTCTTGTTCCACCCTCGCCCGAGTAGATTTACAAAAGCTGAGAGGCAACGATTTCTCTCATAAGTGATGAATAAGGAATGAGCCAGCACCGCTCAAGCAATGGCCGCACCAGGTGTGATTTTATTGTCGAGATGATAACCAGTCATTTAGAGGATTATTGATCATGGAAAGGGTCCAAATAAGAGCCAGTATCGAAGCTTTCAAAAATGTCCATTATGTGAGCATCTCAAGATGATCAGATTGTCCAGGAGCTTTCAGGCAGGCCAGGTCTACTGGTGTCCGCCAGTACAACACAGTCGCCAGTGGTTTGAAGTCGGATAGTGCTGGTATACTCGAATCTGGTTCACAACTGCTGTTGTCTTTGTCTTTTATTATTTTTGTTATTTTTATGACTTGTTATGTTATGCTATCTCAGTTACACCGGCATTGGTCCTTAAGCTGCACGACTGTTGCCTTTGTTTTCGTTATATTTTATTTTACTTTATTTTTTTTCAAGTTGCAGATTTTGTTTCGACACAAAGTGACATGGAGTGATTAATCTAAAAGACAAACAAGTTAGTACTGCTCTTCTTTTCACTTTTCTTAAACAAACTTATTTTGAAAAGAGGTGCAATGATAGTTTCTTAATGAATGCACAAGCTTATCATTTTGAACATTGTGTCTATTACATGGAACTTCAACATAACCTCCTAGCGTTGCTTTTCTGTCCTTGTGTTTTCAAACAGCACTCCGAGTTTTTATTCGAGGTGTCTCGATAAAAGTCGGAGTTCACTAAGTGCTTTGGTCATGTTGTGAGAATGTCATACCCACAGCCAGCAGAAAGAATGTTCCAGATGTTGAAACCCTCAGAAGTTGTTGCCAAGCAAAGATAATGAGGTTGGACGGAATTGAAGAAGTTCTGAGAGACAGCCCATGTCTGTCGTTAACGCCACACAGTTGGTTTCAGATAGACAAGCTTTATCTGAACCCCTTTATAGCCTTACATACTGAAACCAAGAATCGTACTGAAGCTAAATGTAAAGTCGATAATGGTGTTGAACTGCTAGAATTTAATTTTTCTGATCATTAGAAAAAGGAAAGAAAAGAAAATCAGTCTCGCTGTTACAATTTTCATAATGTTTAAGGAAAAAAACTCAATTTCTAATATAAAAACAATGAGCAGAGTGAATGGAAAATTAACCTACTCATGAAATCACTAATAATATAAAATTGCATTTAGTCTCAGATATGCTATTTTTCTCTGAAGTCTTCATTTCTGTAAATGCTTGTTTTCTTCAGTGCATTCTGATCCAGCCTTTGTTCTACATGTTAATGATATGCCTTATGATATAAAAAATAGCATGAATAATGTCGTTTATTTTTGTAAATAGCCATGGATAATGTATTAGTTTGGTTGATTCGAATGACTATTTTCTTTTCATTCTACCGTATCATTCCACTCTATAATATTAATTAAGCAAAAGATGTGAATGCGTGCATTTTGCTCATAGAACGTTTCTGTACTGATTACGCAGGCTGTTCAGTAATACTGTATTTTACACTGTCTCAGACTGCTCACGTCTCATTTAGTATATCACAGATATTTGTGGTCATTTTGACAGTTGTCTCTTTTTATCTCACTAACATCTATTCCACCAGACCATACCTTGAACTATACAGGATCAGCTATCGCTAGCCTTACATATTCGAAATTTAGATAAAAACATTAATCATCTTGAGAAACTGCAAATTTATTCACAAGATCAAAATATACTCGGCTCAAGACAGATGCAAGTTATACCCAAAGATCAAGGTCTATCTCGCTCTAAATAGTACAGTTCTTTAAAAAAATAATAATAATAAAAATATGAGATGTTTTCGATTATACGATTTTCCCCTGTCAAAATATCGTCGGCTCTACATAGGCGAAATTTGATTCCTAGTGCCTGTAACTGCACACAGAGCGTCGAAGAACGAAATGATTCAGGCATTTTTTGAAAATGTCACCTAAACAGCCAACAACGAGGGCCTGCAGTATGAAAGAGTCTGGCAAAGCGTCTGTGGCAACGGCGACCTATGAAAGAAAAAAGTAGATGGATGGTGTGGAAGACGTTCTCTGGGAAAGAGATTAAAAAAAAAAAACAACGGTTGTTTGTCCCCAAGCCACGCGGCTGGCTAGGGAAAGACAAAGAACATCTCCCTCGATGTCCTCCAGTACAGGAGGGAAGATGTAACAAAGTAAATTAAACTGTATTTCACCAGTGTCGCAGACACTTTGAGACCCTAAAGTACCGCACAAATCCAAACGATGGAAGGGAAACCTCCCATAATATTTAAATTGTAAAACCTACTCTTAACCCATTTACTGTGGATCACCCCGACAGCACAGAGGCATAACGTGTTCGATTATAAAGATGCAAAGTTTGTTCATATTTCTAGCTTTCGGCATGTCCCAGTGATATGCAAAATGCACGTAGCCATACCATTTGGGATCTAACATGTCTCCAGTAGGAGAGGCAAAATCACCATTTAAATTTATCTTATCATGGTACCTAATTTTCTGTGCTTTTCTCCTCATGTTTTAACGTTTGCCTCCACATGACATACAAACCACTGATGTGGTCATCAAGTCGTCCCATCAGTTCACAGTTGTACGTCCACGGTATGCTAATGTGAAGGTCAGTTCATCATTTAGCTCTAACTAGCCCAGCACCCCTTGGGTTTTGTTAGGTCGTCGCTGAACGCTGGTTACCAAATCTTTACTTTTCATCAGTGCTACAGCTAGGACACATTGTCCCAATTCCGCTGTTGGCGAGAGCCTAAAGATGCACTGATCCTCAACTTTGTGTTGAAATGGACTTATAAAACTTGTCAATTGAGGTGACGAAATGTCTTTGTTCTGTTGAACATTTTTCTCTGTTTTTGTTGTTCACATTTTAGCGTCATCGATTTCTTATTGCTGTTTCGAAGTTACAGATCTATATACTGTTGCTTGTTATGACCATGAAAGTACCAGGTGGAGACTGAAACCACCTTGTATCTGATAACATAAAATGCTGCAAGTTACTGGTTTCATTCATACCTTATACAGTGTTATAATTAATTACAAATTACTGCTATTTAATAATTTATTGTTTCCATCGCAATCTAGTGTATTAAAGTAGAATCTGTTAATTTGTCATGATATTTTGCGCCTGTACATATGCATTTCTTTCATTTCTCTCGTGTAGATCACGTTTCGGTTGTGTATGGATGTAAGAATATCTCTGTCTTTGAGTGGGTCATCGTGTGCTTGAATGAATTGACATTGTTTTCAGTAAAGTTTCATTCAGTTTGTAAATAATGGCTGCTGGTCTCTCGCATGAAATAGCAAAAAAACAAAAAAAGATTTTGTCTGATTGTCACGTCTGTATATGTGTTTGTCTTTTGCATTCCTGTGTATGTGTGTGCCCAGGCAAATATATCTGTCTGTCCTTGTGTGCGAACGTAAATGTTTGATCAACTTAGTCAGTACATTGTGGGCCATCAATATGGTTTGAAAGAATACGGGGGAGCGGGTGGCAGTTGATGTAACCATAAGAACTAAGGACTTGAATGAATTTCGTTTTTTCCTACCCACTAGAACTGGGGAAATACAAAGAGATCAATGGCTTGCATGTCAATGGTAAATGGTGAACTTTGCACTGACGCAGAAGACATTTAGAGGAAATAGTGTAAGTTTACATGAGATCCTCTCTCCCCTCACCCACAACACCGAAATTGAAAAACATTATGGCTAACCTATTCTCCACACAGATTGTATCACCTTCACAGCACAGAGACCTACAGGGTTAAATTATGAAAGTGCTGAGTGTGTTCAGACATGGGCCAGTAGGACATTGTGTAGAAAGGACGCACTTCTACTGCTGGTCGGCTAAGTCAGTGATTGGCTAGGAAAATGCTTTAAAATGAATCAGTGTCATAGGAGTTTCATGTCAAACGATGATAACTATTGAACAAAAGAATTGATTTCGTATTCCTTAACTTTTGAAATTGTAGACTTTACTTATAATTATTGTCTTTTACTTTAACTGGTTTAATCTAAAAGTTGCATTTACATACATAGATTGATATACGTCATTAACTTGTCTTCATATATACAGATTTACATGAAAAAATATAAATGTCACGAATGACATTAGCACGTAGCTGAGTGAAAAAACAATGTCTGTACTCGATAAGTTACTGCTGATATCAAAAATAAAGTTTCATTTATTTATTATTGCCACAATGAAGGAAAACACTAAAGAGTATGAAGAAAAATTCTTTACGATCCAGGAAAAATAATATAATAATATATAAACACCTGAAAAAGAGTGAACAATTCATATAATCAGTTTAAGGACGAGAAGAGCATTTGAAAAGTGGATAGTTCAATTTCCCCAAAAAGTAGAAACGAAGGAAAAATACGTAATTAGTGAACACTTCAAAAGTTCCCATGGTGCGCTCATTAAAAAAAAAAAATGATGAACCTTTTCACAATTCGTGAGTTATGTTTGATTTCCGTACTTCTCAGGGCATTGGTCATTTCAAGAGACAAATCTGTTATCTCGAATCTATGGGATCTGTACCTTTGCAAAACCAACAAACTAAAAAAAAAAAAAAAAACAATTTACACTGCTATTATTATAAATTCCCCATAGTCCTGACGTGTCCTATTTAACTATAATCTCAGTAAGGCGTTTGCTCAGATAAACATAATCGGCCGAAACATTCCAAATTCAGTCACTGTTACCTTAGAGGTGTCTTCTGACCAACTTATAGCGCCAGGTTTGATAACCTTGGCATTTTTCCCCTGGACACAAAATCTCTTTTTTCCAGAATTTTAGGATATGCATGTTAATCAAAATTTAATTTAGGTTTGTGACGGGGCCCGGGGGGGGGGGGGGGGGACAAATTGATCATAAATTCAATGTAAATCCTTGTGCAATGCTTCCGTATTGCAACTGTCCAGCTGTTCTATAATTTAAGAGGTCGCGCAGCCCTAGGGCGCAGGCGAGGACAATATGTCGAGACAGGCGTCGGTAAAACAGTGAGGCGCAGGTAGGAAGGGTTCAGCGGATAATAGAGCATGCTAGGGGAGTAGGGCTAGGGAGGGGGGGGGGAAGGCGAACTGTAACGGATTAAGCATTATTATCCGGTTGAGATCAACAGTCAGGAGAGGAATGCAAGGAATACTGGCAGACCATAATAAAAAACAAAAAAGAGGTAAAGAGGCCAGATTATGGATGATAAATCTCGGGACGAGAGACATAACCGAGAACGACAGACATGGAGAGAATTCAGGAAATCAGATACAGAGAGATAGAAAGGAGGAGCGAGACAAGAGGTGAACAAAAAAAATACTTTAGAGGGGAGTGAGTGAGTGAATGAGAGAGAGAGAGAGAGGAAACGAATCTATCTCAATATGAAACTAAGGAGTATTTGACGTTGATATTGTAAACGAGTTAATAAAGTTTCTTCTACCGTGACCAATACATCATCTTGCCTCAGTTTTTCTGCCTGGTATCGAATGTTGTGTCTCCATCTTTGTGTCATTTGATTCTGTGGGACATGTGGTATTTGTGTGGATCAGTGCAGTGTCAGACTCTCATTAGGTGGTGTTGATTGCACAGCTACACTTCAACAACAGACATCTGTCAGCGAGTGTGGGATATTTGCAAGTGTTACCTAAACAATGTCCAAGATCGCCACTGAAAAAATGTGAAAATGCAGCCAAAGATGTGTTCACTGGGTGCAGCAGCAGCGCTGTCTCCACTGGTGTGTCCAGCTTGGCGGATACAAGTTGAGGATACAAAATAATCGAGCACAGAGAACAACAAAGCGAGAAACTTCAAACCAGCACAGTCACGCTGTCCTCCACTTAAAAATATCTGAGTAGACCAGGCATGTCCAAAGTCCGACCTGGGATCAACTGCGGCGCGCGGTCGAATTTCCAAAAGGCCACGGTCTCTATGATGTTCCAAAAAAAAAATTAGCTACGTTTGTTCTTTCCGAAAGTTTTTCATCATTATAGGTAGTCTTCAAATATAAAAGGCAAAGTGATTTTGGTAAAAGATCATTTCGATTTATGAGTGTTCTGTGTGATGAAATGAAATGTCTGCCATTTGCAATAACAATTCCATTAAACAGATCATTTGCATTAAATGTTAATGATTTAAAGCATGTCAGACTGAATGGTCGGCCCCCAGATATTTTCATCTCACCAAATCTGGTCCTCTTTGAAAAAAGTTTAGACACTCTTGGAGTCGACTATCTCATCAAATATTCTTTAGATTGAGTCACGAAAAGGAGAGCAGGATCAGGAGAGAACAATTAACCAAAGCATTGACTTCCACGGCGCTAGAGCAGAAAACAGACTGCTTAAAGGGGGGGGGGGGGGGGAGAGCGGGTCCTGCAATTTGGATTTT
>JBCEWB010128244.1:0-11309 GCA_039654565.1 Peronia peronii | reverse complement strand
CACAACAATATGTCAAAGTTTCTCTTCTTAGTCTGGTGAAATAACAATCTGAAATTTTCACCCGCTTACCCCCTTAAGGGAATAAATGTGCCATTTCAGGGACTTCACCACACAGCAATTACACTTGACAATACTGAAATACAAAATGGATATACATATACAGGTTTCAAAAGCAAAACATGAGGATCACTAAACATTGGTCCACATGCACAATATATACAACAATGAGGTTTCTCACAACAGTAGTATATGAGCTGCAACACGAAATCAGGCTCTCCTCAAATTTTGAACATTTGGAGTTGGTATCACTGTGAAGATTATTCATTTCACTTTCAGTGTGTGAACACATTTTTGCTCTACCTTAAATAGAACTCTAGATATTGGCACTCAAAGACGATTGGGGTGACCTACTGCTGCCCCTGAATTCACTGAGAAAATGGCCGATCACTTTTGTAAATCCTTATTAGACCATGCCATTGAATTACAATTTTTGGGCTTTTACTCAATCTATTTCGACAAATTTTACTCTGAAATGCATTTTTAGATTGAGATACAAGAGTTCTGCAAGGAAAATATTCACTGTCGAAAAACATGTCATTTCTCAGGTCGCTTCAATTTGACGAGCGCCTGATTTCATCGTGTCCAGGTCTCACATATTGTGTGCTGTGGTGTGGAGAAAGAGCAAACCATCTCTAGGATTAGATACACACAATGTGCTAGAGCTAGTTGTACCGGTACAAGAAGTTACAATTGGCTTGGGAAAGTGACAAATTTAACAATCCAAGTATATCTAATCAAGAATTCATGTCTGAATCTGAGCTATTATCTGAGCACACAGTGCTCTCTCTAAATAAAAATTATGGATTCTGGGTTTTCTCCATGATAATTCAAAAATACGACAGTCAGTGTTCTTTTTTTTTTCTTCTAAATTTTAATTTTCATAAAATTTTCTCTCCGGTAAAACTACGCGAATGGTAGGAAATAGATATTTCCTCTTAGCTGGATTGGGGTAAAGCAAAAGAAATTGAAAGTTCGCAAATTGCCATGACTGACATTGTCATTCCAACCCACTAAGTTCATTACCTAACGTGGTAGCAAAATTTCCCACAAATGAACTGACACAATAACTCGGACGAGTGAAAAATAGCTGTCAGTAGAAACATAAAGTACCTGACATAATTTAAGGAGTTTTTCAAACTCCTAGAATACAAATCCTGATATATATCTTGATAATGAATAATATTGTGGCACTTTTATACTGAAAGTTATTTACACAAGTATGTATATTAGCTGCATGACTGGTCCAAAGTTGTTTGCATGTAAATCTGAGCAATCACTACAAAGATATCTGAAGTTTACATCATTTTTTATCTTACAAATGATCATCAGTTCATGTTTATGATGTAGGTCTATCTTTACATGGTTTGACAAGTGGATAGAAATTATACAGGCAATTCATTATTGTGTGCATTCAAGAAGAGAGAAAGAAAGAGATAAGTAATTCACAAACATACAAGATTTCCATAACGAAGTAAAACAAACATGGCATAGCTAGACACACAAATCTCATAA
Source organism: Peronia peronii (assembly GCA_039654565.1). Lineage (NCBI taxonomy): Eukaryota > Metazoa > Mollusca > Gastropoda > Systellommatophora > Onchidiidae > Peronia > Peronia peronii. Next base: position 9,737 of record JBCEWB010128244.1, on the reverse strand, counting down.
AAGTGTTTCAATGTCTTACACAAATCATACTGATCAAACTGATTGGTGGTGCAGTAAATATCATACGAAATATTTTCAGAGAAGAGATTTCAGAATCAATACAGTCCTACTAACTACAAGTACTGGTGCATTCAACTTCATACACAAAATCATTGAAAAATGTCTCAATCACATTTGTGTGCCTATCCCAAGTTTGATGTGACAGTAAATGAATGAGGCATGAATGTATGAAGAGCTTACTGTTTCCGTTTTAATATGTCTTTCAACCTCCTTCCTGGTGGTTATCTCGAGTTCCGTTTCCGTGAGCTTACTGATATGCACCTCTTTGCTTTAAATGATAAGCTGATCCAAATGACAAGAGCATCATTCAATGACAGGTTGAAATGTTTTGCAAGCTGGTACATCAGTGAGATTTCAATCTTTTAATTCTTTACGTCCCAAGGAGAATATCAACCTTGGTAAATTTGCAATTTTTCATATAGACAATAAATATATGATATATTTGTTTAAATGCTCCTGGTTTTGAGATGAAATCACTCATCTTCAGTGTGTCTATAATGGTTAAAAGCAAAATGCATCAATCACAACGTATGGGTGCATCTAAAATTTGACCTACTAATCAAGATGATTGTGAGTTTTAAAAAAAAATTCACTATCTAGGATTATTTTTTTTCGATTGCAATTGATTTGTTGTTTATTTTACTTATCCTACCTCCAATCCGGACTCTGAGGTTTGTCCTATTAATCTACTGTGATATGCAGTAAACTAAGTAACAACTAAACTAGACTATGTCACAAATACATTCAAAATAGGCCCTACTGTGTTGATTTCAAATATTGATCTACAAGTACATGTACAAAAAAATTTACAAGAGGCCATACTGATCTCATATTATGGATTTGCAATAAAGAAAAATGTAACCATGTTCGACCCACAGTCAAGGTAAAGTTTTTCTATATGTTGCCACAGCAAGTCCTTTTTTCTGATAGATTAAGCTGCCCAGTCCAGGTAAGCCATGTTTCCAGTTATACCCTTCTTCCCATCAATATTGAACTGTCATGGACTTTCACTGATTTTTAACTTGTAAAGCGATAACAAAAAGGAATAAGTCAAGTACAAAAAAACATGAAAACAGTGAATCAATTACTGGGATGATTTAATAGATCCATAGCATGCTTGAGAAGTTAGTGGATGATTGGTGAAGCGAAATATCTGCTGGGTTTCTTCAGGTCATACGTTTTTGTGCCATATCTGTAAGGAAGAAAAATAAACTGGTAACCATACAGAATTCAAATACATAGAGTAATAATCATTGTCATCTATGGATGAGTTATGTCCAACATGTATAGTACATAAAGAAGAAGTTAAAAAAAAAAAAAAAAAAAGAAAAAACTTGGATCTGGCAAGAATCCCCACATTGAACTGTGTTTAATCAGCAACCTCATCTGTTGCTACTCTTTTTAAATTGTCAGGTTCCTGCAAAATCCTGTGGACAAAAACTTTACCAAAATTCACTGCATTTTTGTACATGAAATTTATCAAAAATCCTGCACCACTTCATGTATTCAATAACCTGGTACAACTGAAGCAAAGTGTAAATTTTTTGTAACATCACTGTTCTTCTGTTAATTTTTCTTTCTCTCACTCCTATTTGTGAGATACTGATTAAAGTATCACAATAAAGGTATGACCACCACAATACAGAGTTAATTATAGACATTCCAAAAGGATGTGGAATAACAAATTGAAAACAAAAAAAAAAAACATCACAAGATTATTTTCAATCAGCAAAGTGGCATCTAATACAGCAAAGAAAAACCCAAACTAGGGATTCAAAAACAAGCTGAAAGCACTGCAGACATGTATGATCTTTCCCAGAATGTTATAAATAATAGTAATACTGTCCTGCCTGAACTCAAGCACAACACTGTTACTAAACAACAACGCTAGTGAAACCTTGCATCTTCGGAGACATTAAAATCTGCAGTTTCCAGAACTTTAGCCTAATGGACTGTTCTATGCTCAGAAACAAACAGTAAATAAGCTGCGTTTACATGCAAAGGCAGATTACACCTCAGAAACATATAGACGCCAGTTTCTGCTGAGCAAATTTCTTCTCACCATGACATGAGATATGATACATTTCTCATTCATTATCATGTTCCTGCGACAACTGTACTAGCACTATTTTTCCAGAAGGGATCTCACAATTGAGAGCTACAGGAACCAAGTTATACAATATAATGATCATAGATTTAAGAATTAGGATGTACCTGTGAACTGTCAATTCACACATCTCATCTACGAGAGCCATCTAGCAAGAAGTCAGTTCACCAAGACACCATGTCATGTACTGATTCATAAAATACAAGAGAATCCTTCATTTTTCAAGACTCCCAGGGAAGTTGTCATAGCAACTATTATCAACAATCTGTCTTATATGTGGCTATGACAAAAATGAAACTGTTACCCACTGGTTGCTTCTACAAGTATATTAAGACTGGATGCTGAACTGAAAGCTCATAAGTGAGGAGCCATTCTCCTTTCCTCCAAAACAGAAACAACAATTGTCATACTAGTGGAACACACTACTGCTAGATCTAATTGTTCAGCCAACGTAAACTGATCACCAGAAACAACAATTTCATATTGGTGGAACACACTATTGCTAGATCTAATTTAATTGTTCAGCCAACATAAACTGATCACAAAAATTTCAAGTCCTAGCCCAAAATGACTGATAACATAAACAAACAAATGACTGGAAGAATTTGAACTGCAGTACTTTTGTCAATGAGAGAGACTAGACAAACAGAATATAAGTTGAAAAAAAAAGAAAAAAAAGTCTCAAGGACATTGAAGCTGATTTGGTACAGCAACATGTTTCTTTCTATGGATTTGAATACAGATTACACATAATACATCACAATTTACATTCATACAAACAGCAAAATATTTGACACAAATTTTATGTAGTGATGGTTTCTCATTTACCTGCACATGCTAGTTTTTTTTTTAAAGAAGCATTATTTAACCTTTGCTTGCATAATATTAACATTGAGTGAGTGTTGAATGGAGAAATTTCTCATACCAAAACAGGAATCCAGACATATTCTTAATTTTTGTTTTTAACGATATCAAGACTATACTTCTTTGCAGGAAACAGCTATGTTAATTACATGAAGAGTAAGCATCACGAATGCTATTTAGCCTCTGAGGATGAGCAAGGGTACATAGGTCAGCTGTACCTGTGCGATCAAGACTCTGGTCAGGTATCGCAGTCAAGACTGGCTCAGATAGCTGGTAGTTCTGGGTAGAGTGGTGGCATCAATTTGAATCTAACAATGAAAAATGACTGGGATGTTTAACTGCCGATGTCCGCAAGGTTAGTGTGGGTCAGTAATTGGAATGCTGAGTCTGTTAGATCTCTAGCTCAACAACTATATTTCAGCTGGTTATTTTATCTATCTCCCAAAATAATTGTCACAATAGAACTGTATATGATCAAACTTGAATGAATATGATTTAGTGCAAATTTATTGTTGGTTAGATTCATAGTGCAGCTCTGTTGATTCAGATCAATTTAGATTCCTCTATGGTATTATTGATTATGATTTAGATCAGGAGTCCTCAAACAGCCTAACTATGTGACCCTGAAGTTTTTCCCCATTTCTACACAGATACCACTTGTCAAAGCTTTCCAAAGCCAGTTCCAACCTTTTGTTCATCATCAATTATGTCTAATATTCTTCTCTGTCAATTTCTTTGTTTTACCACAACACTAAATATCTTTGGAACTGAAAACAAGCTTGGGCACTCATTATTACAAAATTAGAGGATAGTTTCCCTGTGCTTATAGCTTTCTTCTTTTCCTTTTTTTTTTTTTAAATTTGAGGACCCCCATCTTGAATGTATTAAAAAAAACATTTTCAAAATGAACTTGATGGATATTCCAAGTGCCAAATAGGAAACAATGAAGCAACAAGGGCTAGGATGATATTCAAGTCTACAAGCAGATAGTGATCTATAGGCATACAGGACAGTTATTAAGTGAGAGATAGTACCTAGTGGATTTGACAGACTACTACCCATGACAAGCATATGAAAATGAATGTAATATTTCCCCCCCAGATATATTCGGAGAGAAAATATAAGGGAAAAGACTTCCAAATACATGTAAATTGTGTTTCCCTTCCACCAAAAAAGCAGTTCCAGACTTCTGAACTTTGGGAGGGTGGAGGAACCAGTATCATCATTTTTTTCCATTTGGAAAAGTATAAGGAACTCAAAACATCTATGTGCACTTCAAAAAGTATCTGAAATGTTTAACGTTTCCAGCTAAGAATATTTTGTATGAATGATATGTCGAACTGAAGCAAAGCGCTATCTCAAAACATAGTTCGAACAAGCATTTTTTCTTTATTATCAATGTATCTGTGTCTCCTGTGTAAACAGTTTCTCTCTTATGTCTATCTAATAACAAAATATTTTCCCAGCCAACTGAGCTTTAGTATTTCATTTTCAAATCAAATATAAGTGAATGAAATCAGTCAATCTAGTCTTCTACATTCCCATATCCTGTACAAACCGCAAGGACAACAGAACAAAAAAAATGACAAAAAATAAAATGATGATCTCATATGTATGTAAATCTAATTAAAACCTACTAAGCTGGGTGACTGTTCAGGTTTAGAAGTGCTGAACTCCCCATACACCCGCCATGCACAGCATAACAGAAGTGAGTAGATGAAGAAGGTCATTCATTTCCCATACACAGAAAACAGGCAGAAGGCTAAGTTTGAGACTAAACTTTGCTGAGACGCATCAATTTTCAAACAGCATATAAAGAATCTTGCAAATTCATCACTAAAGCCCTTGCAATTCATTCAATATGCTTTTATGAAGCCAACAGAAACAAGAATTTATTCTGTTAAAAAAACTCGACATGAAATGTGATAGTGGCATTTTCCCCCTATTCTGGATAGTTTGAAGCATTAATATATTATTCTTAAGTCCCCAAAAGCAGCCACAATGAAAATTTATTTAGTTCATTTGCCTGACATTCATAAACAGTCTTCCTATGGCTCAAATGATAAACATCTGTATCTATGGCTTTTACTGCACATTTACTTTATTACATCTTTTGTTATCAGAACAAAGTGAAGCAAATTAACGTTCTGGCCCATTCTAACTTTTTCAGACAAATCTGGAGACATCACTGAGAATATCTGAGATCAGAGGCTCAAATACAGATGAACACTTATAAGAAACTTGTACAACATTTGATTAATAGCCAATATGACAAAACTACAAATGTGCAGTGAGCTTTTGATAGCTTGAGTAATGCAATAAATTAAGAGCAAGCGCAGTCAGTTATAGTGGCATAACATCACAAAGGTCATTAGTTAATAGTAATACCCTGACAAACAACTGCCGGCAACTGTTTTCTATTATGACAAAAGTTAGCGCTCAACAAAGAACTGTCTGGCTTCCAAAGAAGTCTGTGTGGCAAATCACATCAAACCAGCCAAATTTAGAGCTGGAACTTCACAGATTGTATCCAGTTTCAAAAAAAATTTTGTGCTGGCAGAAATAAAATTCATGCAGTCCTTTTAGGACAACAACATGAAGAAAAAAAAGAAAGGAAAGAAAGAGATGTAACCATATTTCAATAAACTTCTAAACCACTTCTCTATTTTCACTTGCCTGTTCTAAGTACTTCATGGGCATTTCCGAGTATACAAGCAAGCATGGTTAATTCTAATTAGTACTGTATGTATGAATAATGTGTTATGATGCTTTGGAGATATGACGGTTCTTAATCTTATAGGAAAGAGAAATCTTAGGAATATATCTAAGCCTATTCAAGATGTATACATTGAAATATAGGAAGATGGGACCAACTGTTATAAAGGCAAATGCTGTATACTAATAAAATGGCTCTTCTAAAGAAATTGCAATTAGACTGGATTAGGACATAGTTTCAGGTTTGGTTCTTATATAGTGAGAGAGTTTACTGAGAAAAGAAACCTATGGACTCAGAATAATGTTAAAAAATGTGCTGTAATCAGATAAAAATAAAATCCCCAGAGAAAATACATAAATAAACAGGCTAATTCATAACTGAAGTAAAGTACAATAAAATATAATGAAAGAATCTATGAAATGCAGAATTATATATTATGAAAATATGATATTATTAGTTGCTGATAACTTGGACAAGATTACATCTTTGCCTTCTGGATAAACAAACAAGAAAAAAGAGAGAGAGAGAGAGAGAGAGTGAAAGAGGCAAGGGAGAGATAGAAAAGAAAAATATTCCTCTATTTACTCTACGGTAAGCTTTTTTTTTCTTTTTCCTAAGAACAATATTCCTCTATAAGGTTTTTTTCCCCTTATTTTTGTTGGATAACTTATGACTGATGAAATAGGTGAGATATTACCAAACCAGTCATGCAGGTTGCATGGGAGATCAAGGCATTTCAATGCACAAAATTCTTCAGCCTAACTATACCCACTTTCCCCCTTTTTCATCTTTCTCAGCTGGCCTGATAAAAACAGACATAAATATTTACATGTATATTGAAATGTTCTTGATACTGTGTTGCATTAGTCATAACAATATCATATATTGTACATCTATAGGCAATTGGTAGAGCTATGATGAAACACTCATACAATTTTTCAGTTCTTCCTTGTGAATGCAATAGCACAAAAGGAGCAAAATAGAAAAACATCTGTATTTTCCTCCCAAATCAAAAAGCACTTAATAAATATTTAGCATATCATATGCTGTTTAAAAAATCCTGATCTAAACATTATAGGAACACAAAACAATAGTCAATGTCTATGAATGAAGAGGGATTTCAGCTGAGCAAAGGCTAAAATCAAAAATACTGATATGGGGGTTCACTGAGTTATCACAAAAATTTCCACATTTGGACATTATTCTGTTCTAAGCACAAGACAACCTGACCTCTCTATTATTCATTCTCTTTTTTTTTTTCTTGAAGAATGTCTATTTCATTGTTTCAGTCTATGAAGTTTGATACCTGGCTAGAAAAGAATACTAGGGAAAATGTCAGTAACAACCAACAGTGTCAGTTTAAAATCCACAAATTATAAAGCAGGCACTGTGCTGTATCTGACTCCTCCACAAATTATAAAACAGGCACCATGCTGTATCTGATTTTCAAAAGACAATTTTATCTGAGTTTTGATGGAACATTATGAAATACAAGTGCACATGGAAATTTTTGTGAGGTAAATTTTCAATTCTCCAGCCATCTCTGATTCATTTCATTATTATCAATATTATCATACAAAAACAGTAAAAACTGCATATTTTATAGATCAGAATTTCTTATTATGTGAATTCCATAGAAAATACAAATACATTTCCTTAAATTATCATTTATTACATACTATTTGTATCTCACTAGTATGGCTCATTTTCTCATTGTGGGTGATTTGGTGCAGCTTAACATTTATCCCACAAGAAAATGATTTATAACAGAAAAAACAATAAAATATTGGTACTTACTTTGGTGTTCCCTGATTGCGAGTAATTTCATGTGCATACATGTCTGGCATGTCTGGAGTATTGATAGGACCCAGCATACTGCGTGGTGCTATGGATGCTGTGGGGTGAGGGAAAACAAAAATTTTAAAAATCAGATGTTTCAATTCAGCACAAGATATGATGCAACATTGCTCTACCTAAAAAAAATACATTTGAATATTTTACCCATAACTGGAGAAATGTTGCTAAGTTGCGTGTTTCTAAAACTAAATAACATTTTGTTTTTTATCAGTAGGACATCCACACAACACAGACAAGCCCAGTCTGTTAGTTTCATATGGATTTTCAATAACAATAGGTTCTTTGGGCATACAATATACATGAAACGTTAACTGTGAAAAAAAAAAAATGTTATGTATTGGACTAATGATGGCAAAAGATGAAAAAATAGTTCCCTGCTCTCCTATATATATGCATATTATGTTAAAAAAATGAACAAAGCAGACAGCTCTTATACTAAGTGGCAGAAGTATCACAGATTAATGGCAAGTGGAAAAAAAAAAACCCACACACAAAGCAAACAAAAAAAGTAGCACTCCAAAAACAAACATGTTAAAATTATTAAAAGAAAAGTAATTCAATTTATAATATTATTATTTTATAACATGCTTGCTCATATGCTTGTAGAAAGAGTGTCTTGTGATGAAAATTAATGTCCAAAAAAAAAAAAAAAAAGGCTGAGACATTTCTTTTATTAAGGAAGTTAATCCACCAGGCAATAGACATTCATTCCCACACTATCAGCCTTCACTCAAGACATGTCAGGAATTTCATAAAATTAATAAAACTGAAAAATGTGAAAGAAATTAGAGAAATCTGACAGATTTACATCCCTGGAGTATCAGACAGCTGATAGGTTGCCGAATAACAATACTTACTATAAGCTGCACTATCTGGTGTGTAAGGTGTACCAGCTGGGAATAAGCTGATTTCATCTACACATAGAAGATCACTCCAAAAGTCAGTTGGGATATCAAGCAAACGCTCCATGACCTGGATAAGAGACAGAGGCACATATGTTCTACACTTGAGCACTTTGTCCTCTAGAATGAAACAGCAAGCATAATAATTTCATTGTAATTTTAATTTACAAAAACAAAACAAAACAAAAACAACAAAAAAAATGCTTACAATATTTGGGGGGGGGGGGGAGGAGAGAGAGAATGCATTAATCTTAGATTTCAAGTATGGTAACAATTGTCTAATGGCCATATAGATGTGATGGAAGACAGCAAAGCACCTGTGCCCGTATTCATAATCGTTGCATTAAATAACGCAAATAGGTAAACTCAGGTTAACGCCAAAAATCGAAATTTGGTATTCATAAACGTTACGTTAAGCTAACGCATTTGCGTTAACCGAGCTTAACGTAAGGAATTTGGCATAAACTTAACGCCACCCTCAGGGGTGGCGTTAACCTTTAAGTATTTGCGTTGAGCAGCATCCGGCGACTATTCTCGGATCTAGCAGACAGCGCATCAGCAACAATCAAGGGTGTTTAGGAATCGAAGCAATCCAATAGGCTGTTTTAATGACAAAAAAAAAAAAACTATCTGAAAAGTTGGCCCAGGCATATTTCTTTTTTATTGGACGAACTGGGAAAATGGGATCGGCTCAACGCTCAACTGCATGTCACAGATCGAAGCGGCGCTCTCCTTCGTTGCCATACTGACAGTAGTAAACCATCAACTCTTGACATATTTTCTTTATAGATCTAGTCGTACTACATAAGTGAAAAGCAGGTTGAAAATGTTCCATTTTTCAGCAAAAAACGAAGCATCGTACAAGTAGATCTAGATCTATAAGTCAACGAATGGGTTTGTGAGACAGGTGACAATTAGATCTAGAAGACTAGATCTAGATCTTGAATCTATTGCTATTTTTAATACAAACTCTCCCAATCATAATATTTATAAAGATTTAATACATCTCTACCACAGTTGAGACAGGTCACTTTAAGTTTAAAAAAGATAGCATTAAATTCTTTCCTTGTTTCTTTATTATTGTTTTTTTTTCTATTTATTTATTTGGTAATACACTCAAACACGATTAGAACAAAATTTGCAGGGAACGGAAATCATTTTCGTTCTATCGCTAGTTTGTTGTATCCAAAGAGGCTAAATTGAAACAGGGATGTAAGTTAAATTATCGAAT
>JBCEWB010128233.1:0-11309 GCA_039654565.1 Peronia peronii | reverse complement strand
AGGACAAGGCCGTTATTCTCCAGGAAGTCAGCGAGCGACCTCCCGGAGGGAGAGCAACGGTGTCCTCCCCACATCGGGTGATGTGAGTTAAAGTCCCCAACCAGCAAGCACAGTTAAAGTCCCCAACACACAAGGGGGGAAACAGCAAGAATTGATCATGTTCTTCAAAGCAGGAGATCCACAAAATTGTGGAAACTACAGAACGGCAGCATTACTAAACCATTGCAGCAAAAGTCTCCTCTACAACATATCATCTTACACAGGCTCAAGACAGAGATCTCAACTGAACTGGCAGAAGTGCAGGTTGATTTCAAAGAAGGACGAGGTACAGGGGACATAGTATGCGTGCTACAGATTCTTATAGACAAGTTGAACGAAGTCAACAAATACGTTACACTTTATCTATAGACTAGAATAAAGCACTCGTTAATGTGAGGTACCCAGCCTTTTTGACATCATGGAAAACATAGGATTCACACATCACCTCATCATCCTGATACAGTCTTTGCATACAGACCAACAGGCAACAATTAGATGGAATTGACAACATTCTATGCCATTCCTAATAAACAAAGTAATCCGTCAATTGTCTCGCGGCCAGTCGAAATGAGATATAAGTCGCTGGGCCTGAACCGAGTAATCGGACTTGAATGTGATGAGGGGGGTCAGATATTGATTTTTTTTTTTTTACTGCAGAAATCAAAAGTACATTCATTTCTGAACAAGACAATATCTGTTTTACCCTCGAGTTATAAATATTTCTTCATTAAAATCGAGTTTTTGTGAGGTAGGTATGTAGATTTATGCGTTCGACCGTTCATTTAAACTCGATTTTCTCGGAATTTTCGTCCCTGCTGAAGGGTCCCCCCCCTTGTCTCTTTAAACTGCAATATCTCTGGCTAGAATGAAGTTAGCTCAAAACTTTTTTCCCATCTGAAAGGGTATGAAATAAGCTTTCACGTGATACCAAAAACTCCGTATGGTGAAAAATTGACATATGTCTCATTTTGACTGGCTGCGAGACTTATATAACCAAAAGCAAGAAAAAGGTAGTGAAAGGCACAGAAGTTATGGAGAGAAAGCTAATGTCTGAGAAAAGGCTGTTTTGAGGCTGAAAACCGAATAAATAAAAAATTTAAAAAAAAAACTTGCTCTGTACCAATTTTGTCTTTTAAGAAAATTAAAAAAGGCCTTTTTCTCAAAACCGGATTGTTCGTCACATTTTGCTTTTTTTTTTTTTTTTTTTAATTCTGTATCGATTCTAACCAAATTGGAAACATCATTTTCACAAGACCAAAATACATCTCATTCTGTCCGTTCGTTTTGGAGAAAAATAGGTTTTTCTTTTGCCATAAAACACAAACTGTGAAATTCGCCATGTGGAGTTTATCAAAAATGTCTAAAAGAATTTCTTTTGCACTTGAGGAGCATCAAATAATAACTGTTTTAGACAATAAGGCAAACGGTATTCTTAAAGTCCATTGATATTTCCTGGAGGCGATAGATTTCAAAGATAGCCAGCAGGTGTTGCCAACAATGTTCTCTCAAGCTTGTAACCCTTCAATTTTAATACATCAAGGCATCAAAAATATGCGACGAAACTACGTGATCAATGAACTGTTAGTTTAGCGACGTTAGGGAATTCTGGTACCGCCGCAGGTCGCTCTCATACACCGTATCAATCGATTATGGCTTATCCCGCACAAAGAAGGTGCAGATGATACGTAGTGTTATTATTCTGTGTGTGTGTGTGTGTGTCTTTTAAAGTTATTTTTATAATATGTAATTGTTCAGTCCTAAAATTAATTAACTAGTAACATCGCAGCTTTAATTGCGTGCCTAATTTAGTGAAAAAAAGTGTTCGTGTCCGCAAAATCTTCTTCCGATTCCTAATTGTCAGGGGTTGAACGTTGAAACTTAAATATTGGACCTCTGAAATATATTCATCCGTATCCGACAAGGCTAGACGTCCTACTTTCTTATTGAAGAAGCCAGGGCTTGCTGACTTATTGGCAAGCAAAGCATGTTTTACATTTTTCCAACTCCTATGTAGGATTCGAGGACGCGATATCTTTTGCCAAAGACCAGAGGCGAAATTCCTAGGTCACGGCGCTCCGGTGACGTGGAAATGTTAGAAGAGGCCATATATTATATCGCCTTCAAGTTAATTATTAAAATGTAATGGCATTTTGCATCGCTATTTGTCTTTCTGAGATTAATCTCGGATTTTATGTCATCTTAATTAATTGACATTTTAGCAATGTCTCTGATTAACTTCAACATAATATATTATGTTGTTTACTGTCTATGCACAGTTCTGGCACGAACAATCCAGACAGTTTTTATGTCTAATTGATGGTATCCTCCTTGACTTTTACTAATCATCTCGTGACTTTGAGGGGTTTTCCTTTTTTTATTAATAAATAAATAAATAAATAAATAAATAAATAAATTAATGTATTTATTTATTTATTTATTTATTCATGTATTTGTTTGTTTGTTTTGACGGGAGCAATTGCTAATATATTCTTTAGCATTCTTTTTAAAAGTAAGCAGTAAAAAAAGGTAATCCAGCATTAGGAAAAACGATATGTAGAAAACAATTCCCTCTTGAGTGATCAGTTTTTTCGCATACCATTTGACGAGATTTATTGTTGTTGATGCCATAGTTATAGTCCAATGGATTAGGTTAGTAAGTCTTAAACTTAATCACACTTTTGACGCAGACAATTAACCAAAGTTCAAGCGCTGATGTATAAAAACCCATGCTCAGATGAAGTGAATTAATCACTGGTGTAGGCGAGAGCTTGGTTGGGTGAGACGCAGTCTGTCTCCAATAGCGCCTATGAACATTGTGGACAATATTTCTGCACCATCCTCTTGAGTTTGATCAAGTTCTATTCCATTCGTATTCTTTCTTTCTTTTTTTTTCTTTATGTGTTTCCTTTATTTCCAAGCCCTCCTCCTTTCTTTCGAGTCTATTTCCAATGTTAAGATTACAGTGCATTTTTTTAGCTTTCATTTCAGAGCAGAATGTGCCCTACGAGAGCCAGAACTCGGCTGTCTGCCAATGTAAGAACATTACTGGGTATCATCTTGGCGTTGCTGGCACAGCGGCATATCCACGCTCAGTGGACACTGTTAAACTGGCAGGTATTGCGTATGGGCGATTTTAACCCTAAGCATCTCTTCTGAAACTGCCAGAGTGTCATTATTACAGTAACTTTTTTGTCCATCTTCAAGAAATGGCAGGTTGGTTGACAGTGGTATTGAAGTTTAGAATGGTGAATTCCGTACTGATTTTTATTTCATTCTTTAAATCATTCAGGTTCAACACATAATAGACGGGTTTAGGCAAAAGTAGGTCTTTTGGTCTCTTGACACTTTGAGCATTAACCAAAGCCCTGTAAAAGGCACATCCCAATAAAGTCAAGTAAGGAACGGCAGTCTAGAAAGTAGATCAGAGGGAAATTAACTATGAGAAGATTTATTATGCAAAACAACAAAACAATAAATAAATAAATAAATAAATGTAATGATAAATAAGTAAATAATAAACAAAATATATGTAAACAAAAAAATAAATACATAAATACGCCATTAAATACAGAAATAAATGGTAAATAAATGCATGCAAACAGATCGTTTTGTCATAAAGCACGAAATTACTGGTTCATGGTATGGGAGAATTTTACTGGTCCGAAAGTGAGTTGTTTCATATTCTGGGTTGTGTTTGTCTAAACATACCTTGGAACTGTAGTTTAATGCTAGCTGTTTTCTTCTAAGTTCCAAGGGGGCTATTCCCGTTACCACTTCCAGTGCCTGTGTGTTACTGTTTATTGCTGCTCCCGTCATTGTACGGAGGGCCTGGTTTTGAACTTTATCTAACTTTTCTTTACTTGTTCTCGCTTCCCCTTCGTACACTATTGCCCCGTAGTCTAGTTTCCCTAATATTACCCGATTCCCTATCGAATCCAAGTAAAAGATTACCCTGAGTGCGTTAATGGGATCAGTAGCCCAACGATTTTGATTCCATGTTTATCCGGTTTGGACGAAAGATACTGTAGAAAAGAACATCGTCCTCTGGAAGGCACCAACTGTTCGTCCACAGCTATAGCCTCCCTCGATGGTATTGCCTCGCAAAACTGCCAAGGAATTTGTTCTAGACATCCCGTATCGGGGCACACGCATGGCGTGTTCGACATTAATTCCTTGTTGTTTTATCGTCGAACTGGATGAACGTCAACAAGGCAGAAAATCCGTGGTTCTGGAGGAATTGGCCTAGATCAGATGCATTCCTTCAACTGGGTCGAAGATCACCTTTATGTTACCTATTTTGCCCCATGCATTCAAGGTACAGGAGGCATCCGATAAAGACTTTCAGTTCTATATTGTTTGTGTTTTCCCACTTATCACCTTCAACTCGTTGTCCTTCAAGATTTGTGCATAGAACTACAGTGTCAATAATACCATTAGTTATAAACAGCTGTTTTTATTATGTGTCCCATTATCATGATAAACTAGGCCATGAGCTCAGTGATTCACGTAGATCACTGTATTCAAACCATGAAGCTGAAACAGCTGCAATTTTAGAAACTGCTATCCAGCTGATCAGAACAGTTTTCACCTGTTACCCAGAGAGAACAGAACACGTCATCCTTTCACATGAAATGTCTGTTTCACAGACACTGGAAGATGACTCAACAATTCCACAGACAGAAGCCTGATCAGTATCCTCAACCAATTCATTAACATCTATGTCCTCAAGCTGATCTTACAGTGGATACCCGATACTACAGCATTACAGGCAACGAGAGGGCTGACATAAATAGCCACAAAGGGATCCCCATGCCACCTACAAAGCAGACCAGTTTCTAAGAGAACTGCTAGACATATCTTAAACTTTCACACAAAGGAGGAATTGGTGAACGAATGGGCACTGGGCAAAAGTGGAAGAGAAATGACAGGGATTACTCCGAATATTCGACAATTATCATCTCTTTGTCTCTCCATCTCTCTTCCAAGCATTACATGCACATACAAACACAGGTCGAAGAGCCTGGGTGCATTACACCCTTATATGGCTGAGAGGGTGTTACACGACTTAGTCTACAGTTCAAGATATGGGTGTTTTGCACCCATTAATGAATTACTAATACTAAAAGCGGTGATGTTTGCAAAATAATAATAATAAAAAATAATACATAATAAGCTTTTCTTTTTTTTAAACTTCCATACATCTTTTTTAGAGAATGGTCGACAAGGAATTGAGGGACTTTCATTGAAAGATGAGTTGAACTAATGGATACAGAGACACAACGTCCGGGTCTGTTACATCCACGGTGGTCGAGAAGTTTAAACTGTTTTTAGAGTCGACAAAGGTCTAATGTCTGACTGTATGGTAATAATCTTGTTGTTACTTTCAAATATGTGTAGTGTTTCAAAAAAGATGTATTTAAAAAAAATAAAATGAATCTGAGTTTCAGTCCACTCTACTAAAATCCTGTATGTGCCAGTCACGCATAAATTTTTACCAATTTAGGTGATGAAATCGAGTATATGTCACATACAGGAATTTTTAATCTCAATTTTGTTTCTGGTGAAGATGACTATTTCTGTGAGTCATTTTGATAGCAACTTATTTTCGTTGTTTTCATTAATGTTATATCTAACTTTCAATTAAATACCTACAAAACTGTAAAAATGGTGAAGATTTTTGCCTCTCCTATAAAATTTGGAAAATGTCGCTTACAGGGCTTTTTGACTCAGGCGACCATATGTTCAAAAATGTTTGTAAAAAATATTTAAAAACAGAGAACAGTGAATGACATACAAATCAATGATAGATACTTGATATCCTGAGCTGTCAAACTTTGTCGTCATTTCCATCTTTGATTTCTGAGAGAGACAATCAGAATGTCTGGACTCACTTCAAATTCGAAACATTGCATTAAAACAAGGAAGAAATAAACCTGCATTTTTAAAAAAAAAATGGCATCCACCGTGTTCTTGACTTGTTGAACCATATCTTGAATCGTTTTTTTCTGGTGAAGACTTGAAAGCAGCGTCTTCTAGTTCACTTTATATTTATTTTATTATTTATTTATTTAGTTATATCTTTATATGTCAAAAGATGGTCAGTGTTGCAAGCGACATTATTGTCCCCGTCTCAAGGTCATTGGTGACTAATTGGTGAAAGTTGAATTAATATAGAATACGTCATTGATTCTGATTCTGTTCTCTGTCAGTTGTCCGGTGATGTGTGGTGTTGACATCTGCAGTAAGTGGCTCTGTTATTGAAGCTATAGAGCAAGCAGTACCGTGAGGGGGAGGCTGCTTTACCTCGAGAAGGAACTTGGCTTCTTTTGGGTTAATATTTTCAATACTATATTGCTTTGCTGTTACTCATGGTGATTCGTTCCATTAAGCAAATTAAGACAATACTTTTATCCACATAGTTCTCTGGATATACATAACCAAAAGTCCCCCGTTGTGCCAAAGGAATCAGAAGGCAATGCCTTTCAAGGCAGATATACACCAAGCCCTGTATGTGATCCCAAGATAGAAGCAAATCTGCTATCCGTGTGTCCAAATACAACTGTGGAAGAGAACACAAATCTATGTCAGTCAAATACTACCAACCTTGATGTGGACAGCGTCTTCCCTGTCACAGACTCCCTGCCCGGATATCACTTTCGAAATGTCCACTGCTGGAAATGTTTCAACCAAAGTGGCCAGCCTTTGAGATGGACAGTTGATCTCGCAGTTCCTGTGCTTAGAGACATGCATAATGATCAACTAGACATTTTTCTCAACTTCCTAGACCAAAATGCTGTTTTTGCAAAATGGAAACCTCCAGTTCCTTTCATATACCCAGAATGTGCAGGGGAGGAGCAAACAGATTGGAATTGCACCGTATGTCCACCCGATACGGAGTCCAACATTTTACCTGGCTGTTCCTTTTTGGGAAGGTAACTATGCAAAACCATTATGGATTATTATTATTATTATTTTTTTTGTATTATACTGTTCAATTTTTTTCTAGGATAGCTTACCCTTATTATAGTCGTGTTGCGATTATCTACTTTTTATTCCTTTCCTTGTTATTCATTGTTTGTATATGTGTGTGTATGTGTGTGTGAGTGCATATATGGTTATTTTGAACTTTGTAATTAACTTTTCATTTCTTTCTTAGTGTGAAAATGTTGTTATTGCTGTTCCCCTGCCCAAGAGGTTGCATTCTCTATACTTGAGAAATAATTGTGAGCTTATTCTTCGGCCTGGACCTTCTGCCCTCCCTCAGCCCTTTAGTTTCCTATTTCGTCAAAGTCGTCAACGTTGCATCTCTGAGGGGAAGCCCTGGTTATGTGGTCAAACGATTGCCTCTCAGTGCAGCAAAGGAAGCTGCAAATTCTTTGTTTGAGGATCTCTTTAAATCTGATGTATTGGATCTGTGGTTCAAGGGACCAATAATTTTTTCCGATGATGATTTTTTGTTTTTTCGTTTTTGGTTGTTGCTGTTGTCGTTGTTGTTGTCGTTGTTGTTGTCGTTGTTGTTTTTGAAAGAACACACATTGTAAATACACAGCAAAACTTAGATGGCAGCAACGTATACGTATTTCATCCTGGAAATGAAATCTTGCTACTTATAGCCATAAGATAAGCATAAGACCATCAATTTGTCCAGATATAAGGATCGTTCAAGTTTATTGACTGAAAAGAACATATAATTTAACAAATCATGACAGACAGATGACTTTGTTTTTTATCAATAATCTCCCCAGTTACATATACACCGACATCTGCTTCGCCTGCAACAGCCAGGCAGCGCGGCACCAAGTAGATGAAGGTAAAACATGTCTTGACAGACATTACTGATAGATGTTCCACACGTTTTCCTATACCTGCCACCTGGCCCAGTCCCAACAACCCGGATGAACTGTTGATTGAACGTGAGAAGTCAAACTTCATGAAAGATTGGCTATCGTGTTCTGTTAACACAGGCAGCTGTGTTGTCTTGTCTTGCCAGTACAATGCCTTCCTTGTCAATGGGAGCTGTGACAGGAGCTACTTTTGGTTTGCTAAGCGATTCACCTTATGCCAGGGTGATTTGTTAAAGTTTACTGCAGAAGACTGTCTTCGAAAAAAAGGAAATGGTGGGTTCTTGAGCAAACAACTCAGACGTTTTAAAAATTCGACCATAGATACTTCGGCCCTGGACGATTTCAGTAATGGGCTAATGAACATCCACAGATCCAATACATCCATTGTCGATGACAATGTCAATACAAAATTTCTGCGAAGGAGATGAGCATGGAATTTAATGATCTGGCCAATTTGTCAACTATTCTGTATGATCAAATCAATGCATTTTTATCTGATTCTATAGTGGTTACTAAAATGTATTTGTTAGATTTCGAACTCGAGGAGAGAAGAGACAGCGACACTTTACAAGTGTTAATCACAGGCTGGAGCTACGTACAAGGTAGTTCATTATGGATGTTTGGAAAGCGTGCTATATCTTTGCTGATAAAAACTTTGATGGATACACGAATAGAATCTCAATACATTATTTGCGTTGGCAGTGAAAGTTACATTCCAAAATTTGAATTTACTGGGGTTGAAACTTGCATTCCTGTTTAGATTTGTTTTGGGAAAGAGATCGAAGAAAATGTAGATTCCGCACCAGATCTCGACAGAAGTCAAGTCCTAGGGATCACTGCAGCTCTAGTGCTCATGGCGACAACGATGAATCTCCTGTTGTAATGGGCATTAGCAAATTGAGAAGTGGAACTTCTACATCTCATTTATACCCGTTTAGCAGGGGGAAGCCACAAGACATGTTACAGCGAGGCAAAACTTTGGACAAATTCTGGCTCTCTTTGATAGGCGAGGATTAACTTAGAAATAAATGTTTCACTGACATGAAAACAGTACTATCAAAAAAATGTACAGAATAAATTTCTTCATCTGTCTCTCATTTTGTATGTGAGTTTGCCTATCTGTCGCTTGTCTGTCCGTCTATTTCATTATAAAATGTTTCCGTCTCTCTCTCTCTCTCTCTCACTCTCTTTCTCTGTATATATAATATATGTATGTATATATATATATATATATATTGGCTTTATAGGGATCAGCCCATACCTAGGAATGTTTTGGTTTAGGGACTGGACACATTTGATTAAAACTTTGATTCCTGAAATGTCTTTTCTTCTCATCACTTCCACACCCACAACCAATTTGAACAAGAAAACCTCTCTGGATGTGCTAACTTTGTTGTCTATAACTGCATACTACTCGCCATCAGGAACTGGCTAACGTTGTTGGTGTTATTGTTGTCGGTAGTGTCTGTTTTTGTTCAATACTGACGTAAAACAATCACGTACGCTAAGGCTGATATTCATTGTCATGGATAACATGGATTTGACTAGGGCGGTGTACTATGTTGATCTCAAAGGAATGATTCAGGAGATTCGATTTTATCGGTACTTTTAAATGAGGAGGAGGGGGTCTGAAATCTGGGTTTTGCAAATAAATACATAAATAAGTAAATAAATAATAAATAAATAAATAAATAAATAAGTAAATAAATAATAAATAAATAAATAAAATTATAAAAATCGAGCAGGAGGTTTTTGTTTTCCGCCAAGGTTTGCGCAAACTAGAAGAGGTGTATTGCTATCAGCATCCTGGCTCAGTCTGGTTTCTGTATGTATCACTACATCACGAATATTCCACTAGCCACGGGCAAATTTTGCCTAAAGGACTTGATTATAACTTCCTTCAGCAAAACCCCAAGCTCCAATGCCAGAGATGGACAATGGTAAACTTTTTGCCACGTTTTTTCACACTATATATAAGGGAAAACCTTCACCAAGTGCGGTATAATGAACTTCAGCTGCCTTATGAAAGTGGAATTTTCTCTATTTCTGCTCTTTTAGATCACGGTAGTGGACTATCTGTCATAGCCAGCATCAAGACACTTTGTGTTTTGGCTCAGAAAGACATGTTAGCTAAAAAAATATCCCACTTACTTCCAGAACCCTAAAACAGCTCAACGACAAAAACATGGAACAAACATGGAAGACAAATATGGGATGATACCCATCAAAACATAAAACAAGATGTGGAAGTCATAGGAAAAACTGCGGTAATTAAAGCAACTACATATTAATGGAAGCGGGTCAAATTCTCCCTCTGGCTATTCCTCACTTAGGCAAACAAAATGGATAATTTGATATGCGACACGATGAAACCAGGCTTTCGTCAAATTTGAAGCGTATGGAGTTATTGATACCAGTGTTAAGCTTATTCATTTCCCTTTCTGTGTGTGAAAAATTGTTGTCCTACCTTAAGTAGAAATCGAGCTATTGGCAATTAAAGACAATGCGGGTGACCCATTCTGCAGCTGAATCTAGTGAGAAAATGGCCGATCACTTTTGTAAATCCTTATTAATCTTTGTTAGCCCATGCCGCTAAATTACAAATTTTTGGGCCTTTGCTCAATCAATTTCAGCAAATTTAACTCTGAAATGCATTTTTAGATTGACATAGAGGGGTTCTGTGAAGAAAAAAAAATGCCCTAAAAATTCGTTCACTGTTGAAACCACGTGATTTCTCCGGTCACCTCAGTTTGACCAGCGCCTGATTTTATCGTGTCGCGTCTCATTTCTTTTATGTCCATTTCTCTACTAAGGATGTCCGGGGTGACGCTTAAAACTTGCCTGCTATCGGCAGTGAAATATAGATGGAGTCTTTTATTTGGAGAACTGCAATAATTTTTTCCTTCTTGCAACAAGAAATACCAATACATAATATCACTTTTATGTTTGAAACATCTTTCTTATCATTAAACAGTTTTAGGTGTCGGTGTTGAGATCGATTTTCTATTCAGTAGTTTATTTTATACCACTATTAATTCTCCCCAGTGTCGTTTTAATTTGTCCCATTAATCCAAGTGCTGATCGATTTTCTGTCCGCTATTTTGATATCTGGATCATTAAATTTCGGCTAAGCCGTCACGAAGTTGATTGTACTCAACTTGATTTGTTGTTTATATTTAAATGCGTTTTGCTATTTCATCGGCAGCGCAGACGAACTGTAACAAATACTTCCTTAGCATAAACATTACAGATAGATACGAAAACAAATAGACAGGTAGTTGGTTAGAAAAAAAATAGACAGCTGCAAAGACGGATCGTTTTGTCGTTCCATCTATCTATCTGCCTGTCGGTCTGTCTGTCTGTCTATCTATCTATCTATCTATCTATCTATCTATCTATCTATCTATCTATCTATCTATCTATCTA
>JBCEWB010128222.1:0-11310 GCA_039654565.1 Peronia peronii | reverse complement strand
GGACCTGTCAGGATTCGAACCCGGAACTTCAGATCCCGAGTCCGACGGCCCAACCGCTAGGCCACCGACACCACATTAGTATAAATGCCAAATACAAATGACAAATACTTCAAACTATCTTTGAACATGTATACTCCACATTTTTTCTCCAATAAAATAGACTATCGTGAGAGAAAGAAAGAGAGCTCAAGATGCATTCTGTAATAGTCGTAGCTTTCACTCTCTTCTATCGTAGCAGATTTGTCTATATCAAAATTTGATTTTATTCCAGATTGGCTGACAACAAATACTAAAACTCAAATTTCTGCACTGATATTCGTCACTACATACTTGATTCAATAACTTTGAGAGCTAACTAGGAACTGTAGTAGATATCACTAGAAATCTTAACAATCCGTAAAAAGCAGGTTATTTTTGGTACATTTTGTAAGTCTGGCTTAAAAGATAAATGTAGGGGACCGAGGAATGTATATAAAACAACATCTAGCGGATGATGCTCTCTGTCATGTTTAGTACAACATTGTTTATTATCTGTACTATCATCAGCTCTGTTAGTGAGTGAGGAAATACTTATGACTACGTCTTGTTTTGGAATTTTGTTACATATTGGGGATAAGGAAATAAGACATCTTAGAAAACTCTTTCGCCATTAACAGTGCGTTCGTTTCTCTCTGACTACTTTCTTTATGCTGTTTCTATCGTTTACTCCTTTCTTCCTCCTCATCTTTCATAAAGCTTCACACATGCTGCAGTCTTTTCCCGTTTTGGTAATATCGCACAGAGGATAATATTCAAAAAGCAAATGTAGGCATTCTTTGGTCTCGTCTCCATACACTTGTAAAAATACAACATATAAGCTCACTTGTACATTTTATTATTCTTGTAACAGTACAAAATACTATCTCTATTCACAGATGCACGTCCGAACATGACGTTGCTTGCAATCCATCATTCAATTCCTTCGACTATCCCAAGAATTGTAGATTGTAATCCAAGCTTCCACTACATATTCCGTCCTTTCTTCTCCCCATCTCTGATTTGAGTTCATGTTTCGTATGCACAATATCTTTTTTGTTTTTTTTTGTTTTTCAGCATGCTCTTATTCGTTCCCTTTCAATCTCTCTTTTTTTTTTGTTTGTTTTTTATTTTTGGTCCATATATTTTGTTTCATTTTGTTCCCTATCTCAACTATTTTTATTTTCGCTATTTTTTAAAATCTGTTTTTCTGCCTTTTTCCTTCTGCTTTTCGCGTTCTGTTATATTTATCTTCCATTTGTCATATTTCAGTTAATTATTATTATTATTATTATTATCATTATTATTTTGGTCACTTTAAGCCTTTGAAATTCATATTCGTTTCTTTCCGCGCCTTTTCATTTTTAATTCAATCGATATCTTTAACTTTCTATTAACAGTACCGAAATCGACAACCTTGTAATTCTTCATCTATTTACGTCGCACTCATTTTTTTTTTCGACTGATTTTTATATTCGCATGTCACGGTCTTCTCTTTATATTTTAACGAATAGTAAGAGCATGAATTTTGGTTTTAGAATTTAATTCCGCTCTGCCATCCTTGTCCCTCCTTACTATTTTAATTATCTTTTTATACTCATTTTTCCCCACCGTCCAATCTTTGACATCAGTATGAATCATTGTGCTCACTAGTTTCTTCATTCTTTATTTATTTTTGTTTGTTTATTTATTTATTTGTTATTATTATTTCTTAATTTATCTGTTTGTTTATCTATTTATTTATTTAATTTCTATTTCAGTATTTATTATTTTGTCTATTAATTAAAATTAATTCATTTTTCTGTATATTCTCTAATGTTTATTTATTTATTTAGAAGTGTATTTATTTTGCATAAGTCTGTAAATTTTTATACTTTGTTCAAAGAATGTCCGAAACTTTAATGAATATGAAACTTTTCCTTCAGACGCATTCATTTAAGATTTTAATATAATAAACGTAACATTTTCAATCTTTGTGTAAAACTTCTTTCAACCATACGACTTAACTTTCTCCTGTCACAATATGCTCTTTCTTTAGCACCGTGTTTGTTTGTTTGTTTGTGTTGGAGTTTAATGGCTCATCAGCACGACCATGGCTAAATTGTGCAAATATGGTATGACACGTTTACACCTCAAGAAAAAGAGAGGAAAGAGAGCGGGACAGAAGACAGGAGCAAGGAGAGAGATGTCATCCCTGGAACGTCGAGGATGGCATTCCATGGGAGACATCCCACCGATGGCAAAGAACCTACTTATATACCCCAAGTTCCCGCACGGGGCTTTTGATAACATGGCCCCTCGTGACTTTGACATTTTATCCAATGGGAACTTTAATAAACGATAGCGTTCTCCATGTAATAATAATTCAGATAAGATACGCCTAACACTATATGTTCACTTTGATAATACTAGAAAGTGGTTGATGTTCTCCACACAGCGAGCTTTTGTTGTATAGTGGAGAGTGTTACAGAAATCCATTTTTACCATCAGCGATACACTTATCAAACTGTGGCAAATATTTCTTGAGTCTGCCTCGTTCTGATGCTGTTGATGATGTTTCGTCTGTATGTGAGTGTGAGTGTATCTAGCATGTATACTGTATCTCACCAACTGAGGATGGAATTTCGTTTGAGGACAATTAATAAAGTTTATCTTACCTTCTCTTACCAGACATTCTGGAAAGAACAAACGCTACAAGTACAATTGATTATATCCATTGATAAGATTAGATTTGATCCAGAGATAGAATAGAGTTCATCAAACTTTGGGGAAATCCCATCGACCCGCGAGAGTTTGTCGCACTTCTTGGCATGATCCTGTTATCATGGGTAGGAAATTTATGATGAAAACTCTTGTCTATGAATGACAGACTCATAGCCAATTGAACCTAGATACTCTCCAAACAACAATAGTAGTGGGTAGTGTTAATAATTACGTAGGAAAGAGACTGACGTACTTCTGGGCTAAAATAAGAACTTTCGGCTCAGATCGGAAATGAGGCAAAATCTTGTAAACAATAGCGCATAGCCTTCATCGTGATGGTGTTGATGTACTTGGATGCCGGAAAGTTATCAGTATTTTATGAAATTATTGTATTCCATCGTGACCGTGGACTTCAAGATCAAATCTTATTTAAGAGCTACAAGATTATTTACGAGCGAGAGATAAATGGTTTTAGAAGCTGATCTTGTTGACTTGTGTCGAAGTGCTAAGAGTCTGGGCATCGAGCTGGACCCAGATAGTATTTTGGAGTGTAAAAAAACCGACACTCTAAAGGCGAAAGTGACAGTACCAGTTAATAGCATAAACATAAATTAACCCATTCCTACCCAGTTTGATGTGTCAAATGATTTCAGTCAAGTTCTCATACTAAAAACATTTGTTATCTTATCTTATATTGTCTAGTCCAGAGACTGCTTATGCCTCATGTTTACCTCACTTTCTGGTTGTAAGCTTACTTCCGGCGGGAAACCCCGTTGTTTGTCCCGAAATCTTGCTGAACTCCATTGATTTTCAGATCATGACATAATTTCATCTTCTGGATGAACTGGAGTTAAGAGGTCTTCTTATGGACAGGCTATAATTCTAAAGATTAAAGGTGAAACGGCCTTGCGTTTTACTCTCGTAAAATTTGGAAAATGGGCAAGTTTTTTTTATACAATCAGCGAAGAATGATTGGGTACATTATCGACAACAAAGCAAAGAAGGCGCAATCCAGAAGGATGAAGAATAGTTAGTGCTCCCCTTCTCAGCTGGCTACAATTAGATTAAATTAGATATCACAATGGAAAGCGATAGCACACTCATAGTGTGATCGATGAATAATTAAGCTATCGTATTTTGTCCTTAGGGAAATCAGAAGTATAGATAGCACATCTGGAAAATGGACAGCACTTTCCTTATCATCTCATCCCATTTATCTCAGCCCATCCCATCTTCACTCACCTTATAATCCAACTCCGTCCAGAGTTACTGCTTCACAGCCTGACCTAAATTATGCCCTTATATTTAACATCCCTCCTGGTTTTGTGCGCTAATGGTTGGGTCTTTGCAGACGTTTTGACTTGACTCATCCAAGTAATTGCCATCTTTCTTTCTGCCTACCTCTGGGTCTCTTCCCTTCTACTGTGCCTTGTAATACAATTTAATCCAAACCACTCTTGTCAAGTCCACTCTTAGTTCCCATTCGTGTTAACACAGCGAAACTACTGGTTCTTGTTTTACCAGGTTCTTCTTCTCCTTCGTATTAACCTGTTCACTGCCAAAGCAATTTAAAATTTTATTCTGTTGCCCTTCCTTCGTTAACTTCGATGACTTATTTAAATGTCGAAGACCTACATCCTTAGGATTACTGTATGTTTGAGTTTTGATCGTGGCAAGATCGAATCATAGGTCAACACTTTGAAATGATGTTTAAATCGTTTAATAGATATGCCCCTTGCAGCCAAAGGGTTTATATGTTCAAGGGCCGCATTCCGTTACGTTCTTTTACGTTCTATATACGTCTTTCAATCTCCTGGTGGAGGTTATCTCGACGGTTATTTGTTGTTAAAAAAAAAAAATCCTGTGTTTACCTCTGAAAAAAAAAATCCTGTCACTACTTTTGAAAAAAAATCGCCAGCAGACTAGTACCTATCCAGCTACTCCCTATTCTATTAATTTTATTGAAGTTGTGTATTTATTGTTGTTTATTTGTTTTCTTTTCTACTTCAATATGGCCCCTATCACTATTTCTATGCCATATTGTTTTGACTTTTTTTAGACCATGTTTTTATTCCTGCTGCTATTCCTATCCTGTTGTTCGTGGACCGTTCGTGGCCGCATGACAAATTCTGGTTCGTTATGAAATAGGTTATTATATAGTAATTAGATGGCCTAGCTTTCTGGAACGGTATGCTACAATCTTCTTTTCACTTTAGCTTTCAGGAAATTTGGAAAATGGATAACGTTACTATAATGGCAGTTTAAAATTTCATGAAATTAAAGATTGCGATGTTATGAACCAGATTTAAAGGTAAGATAGAGAGCAGTGTCATTCCTAAAGAGATGAATGTGATTAGTTAATGTGATATTTTATGGATTAATAATGGGTGTAAGATCGTTTCCTTACGGGCTATCCTTTCATTGATATATCAGAAATAATTGACCATTTGTCAGGAAAAACGGTCAGGTCTGTTGTTTACATGCCATCAGAGGGCATAACGTGTGTAGATTTTCGGTCAGACAGCTCGCCTCTCTCTCTGGACCGGTTCCAAGCCTGCGTAATTATAACCCATTGTATGAGATATAACACACCAACCTCACTGAGTCGTATTATGAAATAGCCCCTTTTTTTTTCGCTAACCAGCCTCAGAATCTATGTCGACAGCAATTGAAAGTCTCCTGCACTTAAATGCAAATACTACAATCAAACTGTGCGAGGTCTACACTGAACATTTTTCATGTAAAAATATGGCAAAACTTTAGCATCAACCAATGCCAAAGTTATGCCATAAAATTCAGCAAAGAGTTGACTCACTATGAGATATTTCTTAGACTGTGGTGTTACCGTCTGACACACGCCCCAGAAAATGACAGTAAAATTACAGCAACAAATCTTCAGTAATTTATATGATAAATTGATCGTAAGTTCCCAGACTAAATTTTCTGACAAATTTATACAGTTTAGCTGAACTTAAAAAAAGACTTGTGGTAATTGCCACACGGGGAATTATGTTATCTGAATTTATCTCCAGAACATAATCACCGACAGTTCTTCAAGGTAACAAAATAATAACAACAAAGGAAAAAGCTATTGCCAGATAAATATAAATATAGGATATAATTACTTTTCGGCACAGAGGATCGTTGTATTGGACACTGGTTAAACAACAAGAGTAATAAGAGCTATAATAATACCAGTAACAATCACAACATAATATAAACAAACATTGTCAATAATTACATCAGGAAAAAATACCAGTAGCAACGATGACGACAATAGAATCTATGGATGGATGGATGGATGGATATATGGATGCATGGGTGAATGGATCGATGGATGGATGGACGGATGGATGGATAAATGGATGGATGGATGGATGGAAGAATTGATGTATGTATGGATGGATGAATGGATGGATGGATGGATGGATGTCTTCCTTTGGTCATAAACGGACCATGGACCCTTAAGGACTAGAAGAGCATTTCCCTTCATAGCTATAGTTGTCAATGCGATGAAGACATGATTATAACATAAACTGCAGCTGAACTTGACGTGAGAGATGTTTCTTGGATATTTCTCTTCTTTTTTTGTCTTTCCACTCTTGGGTTCTCTTGACTTCCCTCGATTTTATTCCCACTGTGACAGCTGATTTCCTGAATTCCCTGTTGTCAGCTAGTTTTCCCCACATCTGCACTTCGACATGGCCTGATTTCATGTCACGTTTGCAACATCTATAAACAGCAGTTTCGGTCTGCCTCTTGATTGCCTCCCATTCCGAAACCTGCACATGCAGTCAAAGTGACAAGACTAATAACAATAATCGGAAATGATAGCTGGGTTAGCCAAGTGTCTTGTATACATATTGGCTCCCAACCAGCAAATGATGTTATAAGACCAGTTGTCACCAACAACAGGACATCAGCATCGATGGAACAAAACATAACAGACATCGCCCTCACAGCAGAATGCTGGATCTACACGTTATGCCAATATCACTGTTTCCCTTCAATCCTTAAGGAAGAAAAGACAGACCACTCTAGCAAACTTTCTCTAAAAAAATGGCCGCTCATTCAGAATATGGAAGAGAAAAGAAAAAAAAACATGTCTGCTTTCCCGTAGTTCCCTTTCCTACATTTCACTTGCATAAGAAATGGCAAAGGCACATTCTAGCATAATTTGATAAAACGCATTTTCCTTGAAAACATTTGTTTAAAAAAATCGGTAATACTATCACTGATCTTTCTTTTCTAAAAACATAAAATAGAGAACAAAATGCAAATCTTTAGAGAATGAATGATGCAATAGGCTGTCTTTTATTATTGTGGAAAGTAATATTTGAGTAAGTAGGGAAATTATTAACCTTGTGAATGCCAAACCTCTAACATTTATACCCCATTGTCCTTTCTCATATGGAACCTGCAATCCTGCATGCTGAACAGCAGAAACGTTCTTGCTGTTGAGCAAGGCATATAGTTATCAGATTTTCAAGACTTATAAAACCTGATTTCCGCACCTGAAGGACTTGCCACTTATGGGATTGTGTTGCCATGCCTTGCTTCAATAGCATCCTTTTGACATTTTTAAACACAGAGGCTTGGAAACTGAATGCCACTCTCTTTGCAAGAAGTCCACAATGTAGTTCGATCAAATGCTATAGTAGAAACTTAGATAACATGGCTAAATTACTTTGGGATTTTATGCCTTCTGGATATCTGAACAGTGGATAATGCTCTTCTCAGATAGGGTGGTCTCAATCTTTCAAGATTATGTGCCAGGGCTTGAGTCTCCTCAAGAAGTTTCTCCACTCAGTCTACTTTATCGTAGGTCCAGTACTTCGTCTGTCTTCCTTTCTTACTCTAAATCTCCACGGTTGCTTGGATTATGGCCTTTGTTAAGCCGCTAGATTTCGTTTTGTGGCCACGCCATTTCATCTGCACCGCTCCTTGGAGTGTGGTCTCCAAGCCTTTGCCAAGCCGCTAGGTTTTGTAATGCGGCCACTTCTGCCAAGCTGCTATATTTTGTATTGTGGTCATATCACTTCAGCTCACTTTTACTGACTGTTCTCAGACCAGAAGATCTTCAAATAGACGGATATCTTGCTGAATGTCTGTGCCGATGTCCTGGTTTTTCACGCAGTCAAGATACGAAATGCCTAAAATCAAGCGAAAAACTTCTAATGTGACCAACGGAAGATGAGTTGTGGCGGAAAAAGGTGCTTTATCAAAGGACACTAGCACTGTCGACAGCGGCCAACTGGAAATTAACGCATTAACGCATGGGAAGCCGGCATAGGAAAAAAAAAAAAAGAAACTCCGGCAGGAAATGGACGGCCCCAGTTGGCTTTTGATCAGGACATTAGCTTGCTGTAGAAAGCTTGTCCAAGTCCGGAACGGTATTTGGAGGAGAGGAGAGTGGGCTAAGAATTTAAGCAAGGGAGTCTTGAACAGCGAAGGGCTTTGGTCAGTCAATTTTGTATTAGAGTTTTAGACTACAAACAGGCTGGTTGTATCAAAGTGACCGTCCCTGTTACTACAACTGCCATCAGCATGACATGTTACTGATCAGATCGTTAACTTAAGCCATCATCATCATTTTATAGAAATAAATTAAATATCATCACTATCACTTTACAAAATGACTTGGATCCTAGGACAAAGACTAACAACGGGAAATATAAATACATTTGAAACAAAACAAAGTAAAAACAATACATTTCTCTGAAATAAACATATTGAAATAATATGAACATGACACCTGAAGCCCGAGGGCAAATCATCATTATCATGCTCATCATGCCACACACATAATTTCGATTAAAATAAGACAAAAACTAAACTGATTAAGCAGTAGGAGCAGCAAGAGTACCAGCTGTGTTCAGGAGAACAAGGAGAAGAAGAAGATGAAAAAAAAAAACAAAAAAAAAGAAGAGAAAAAAGTGGAGGAGGAACAAAAATTAGAAGGAAAAGAAGAAGAAGAAGAAGAAGAAGAAGAAGAGGAAGAAGAAGAAATAGAGGAAGAATGTGAAAAGGAAAACGAGAAGAAGACGGAAAAGAAGAAGAAGAAAAAACAAAGATGAAGAAAAGAAAGAGGAAGAAAGAGAAGAGGAAGAAGAAGAATTACAAGGCACTGATAAGAAATGACATCTCACGAACTTACGACTCAGAAAGAGATCACCGTCCTGGGGGTTGGGGGGTGAGGAATAATTATCGCGTGATGGGCTGTGATATTTAAGATAAAATGACAGGGTAAACACGTTATACAGAGTAATTATCACTGCTTCAGAGAAAGTGGGCTGACTATGGATCTTTCCCACGTGTGAGGTCAAATTATACGTGAACCACCGCATCGCAGGGTGTTTTGTGCAAACTATGCTCATGCAAAGCTAGAGCAATGCACGTTAGCCTGTTGATGTGATAAACAAGATTAATATACTCTTGCTGACAATAATGATGATGATGAAAGAGAAGAAAGAACGGGTAGGAATAGTTGTTGGCTGGGAAAACTATAATATTTAGAAATATCGCTGTATATATATATAAACGTCGCTAAAAATATCTCTATAAAAAACTATTATTAATATATTCTCGGATGAAAAAAAAAAAAAGACCCCAATATTGTATGTTTTCTCTTCTTCTGTAAAAATGACAAACCGGTTGTGTCGTTTATTGCGTGGTGAGGTGTCTCCGGATATTACATCAACAAAATTAGAAGTGTGCTTTGTACATCATAAATTACATTTGAAAACACGATCAACAATTCAGCCTTGCAGTCGACAGGAATATTAAAGATAGACGACCGTGAGATAACACGAAGATCTTAGGATCATGACAATTTACAGATAGACTTAATACACGTTCAGGGATTTCTTTATATAATATAGAATTTCCTTCTTGGCCCTTATGGCTGATGTATTCTTATCAGCGACAGGAAGGCTCATTAGTTAGGCAGGATTTGTGACATTGGAGTTAGTTCGTATGATCTCATTAGAAAAGATATTCTCTAGAGAAAGAAATGCTATATTTGTTTATTTGTTTGTTGATTTGTTGTTGCTATTGTTATTGTTGTTGTTGCTCTTGATGTTGTTGTTGTTGTGTTTTTAATGAAGCCCATGGAGCGGGAAGCTGTACACAAAAAGAGGAGCGATCAGATTCAAATTTTGAGAGTGTTAGAGTCTTTTATCATATCCCTTGTGCTTTAGTATTGATAAAACCAAACTTTTTCTGAGTTAATGAAACTATACGCAACACAAGGTTAATATTTCAGTCATGGCAGGGAGCTTAACATTAAAAATAATGACTTACTTGCATTATAAGCATATGCATTTCCATTTCTTAAACTATGTCCCCAAGGGCGCGTACACTAGCCAAGAATTGATCCTTAGCAGGATATACTCATCACAAAACATTAAGATTCTGGATAATTACGTACCCTCGAGTGTCAGATATTTTTCTCCCTTCAAAAAAGCTTATCTCCACACTGCAATACCACACGCCATTGGAATAGAATGGAAATCAATACTTACTATGATAGTGCGCAAGGACGGGTCAATCTGTATACAGAATGGAAAATGAGAAATTCCTGGGCAAAAGGAGGTATTCCGTCTAGTTATCTAGACATTATACCTAATAAAGTGTGGGTGAGCTAACTGAGTTTGATCAGCTAACTGAATTTGCAGTGTCTCGCCCTTGATTGCTCCTGTATCAGAGGTATTGGCAAGCTAAGCAAACGCGTTCTGTCGGAATGCAAAACAAACAATACGAGATTAGGAGTCCAGTCGTCCCTCTATGATCAGGAGATTGATAATTATCTTGATGTATCAGGAAAACTAAATAATTGCAGACCTAAATGAATCTACATTAACGCGAAACATTAAAACAACATATAGAAGAAGAATAACAACAACGATAACAATTATAAAAAAAATATTAAAACGAGCGGTAGCAGTTGCTGCAATAACAATAACAATATCATCATTGAGATCATCATGAACAACAATCAAAGAAACAAAAACAAAAGATTGATTGAAGTTAACGACATGGAATTTAAGATCAATGTAACAATAACAGCAACAATAACATGACCCACAACAACGATTATAAAAAAGTAGATCAGCAGCATTCAAACACACTGGGATTTCACAAAAGACCACAGTAGTGAAACTTTACATCTTCTGGTCCCATTTTCGTTGTGAAATTTCAATAAATTCATTCGCTCAACCAACTGAGACTTCCCCCCCCCCCCTCTTTCTCTCTCGACTTATTTTTTCACCCCCTGCCTCTCCCTCTCCCACCTCCATCCATGGCACTGATCTCACCTTCATCACCATTTTAACAGTTCCGGGTACGAGGCCAAACATAATTAATGATATGCGGCTCTTGTAGTAATCTGGGGTATTCGCTAGTGATCACTCGTCTCACACAGTGTTCCCAGCACAAAAGCTGTTCCCAGGAAGTATAAATCCCGTGATCTCAGTGGGTGATAATGGAAAGGTCTGGTGTTGTATTTTCCTTTATTTCTGTTATCTATCTATCTATCTATCTATCTATCTATCTATCTATCTATCTATCTATCTATCTATCTATCTATCTATC
>JBCEWB010128189.1:0-11311 GCA_039654565.1 Peronia peronii | reverse complement strand
TTTCCCCTCCCCCCCCCCCCCCCCCCCAACGTTACTTCCCAATGGCCTTTACATACATGCACTTAAATTAGAAGCGCTTGGAAAAAAATGCCAGGGTGTAGCAAAAATGCTCAAGGTCACCTTGTTTCTATACAGACAGTTCACCATAGATGACCCTCATCCATTAACTAGTATCTGACTAGGCCAGGTTCGCGTCGTGGGAGATGATATAATTGACTCAGATAAAGAGGTAGCAATGACCTTATGCAACACAAATTTGAACCTAGGCCTACTTACGATTATATCAGTGTCCTCGGCAGATACCGCACCGTCACTGTGCCAAATCTTGGTGTTATTTTAATTTAGGCACCTTTATCATTATAATGACTCTTCATTGTTTTCAGCGTTCAAACGATCGCCAGACGCAGCCCGATCTAAATATAATTTTACCACTTATTTCACCAGTAGCCTAACTGTTTTCCTTACGTCATCGTTCAAACATTTTTCAGCTTTGAAGAGATTCATGACTAACCGATACCCCTCGCTGTCTTTCCTATGTGGATTCAATCATACAGATCGTTTAATAGTGCCTCAAATCTAATCCACAATGCATGTCCTATCCAGTGCCATTTTTTCCCCAATATCTTTCTCCATAGATTCTTTTCCACAGTTCTCTAAAATACATACACACAATACTAAATACCCGACATACATAAAAGAAAACCACGACGCGTTATAATATTATTATATCACTCTATGGGCGTGGGGACGAGACGAGTTCTTACTCGTTAATCTATTGTACCGGTTTCTGTGGTTGACAGAGACTCTAAAAGGAATTATTTGCTTTGCTTCATTTATCTTTTTGTTTGTTTCTTTCTTTTTTATTGGTGTTGTTATCATGCATCAACACGAAAGTCAAATGGGCTGAAAGTAGGTACAAATAGATTAAACAGTAGTGTGTTAATGAGTATTATGGGCCAGATTAGGCTACTAGCTATTTTGAAGCTTTGAAGGGACAGGGGATAAAATAGGGAAAGCAGGCATGTAGGCTGACAGTAACACTGAAACACGTTTCTTGAATATATTCACCGGAATCCGCCATGGTTATGAGAGTTTTCATGAAAATAATAGTTAATAGCAGGCAGTGCGTCAGCAGCTCATGGGCAATAATTTCATTTTTTGTCTGATGGCACCCAATTTCATTTTTTTAAAAATATTATTAAATCGTCAGTGGATTCTGCTAATTAGCATCGTTACACTGACTCTAATACGCGAGCAATAAACAGGAGACAGAAAACAATCAGTTCAATGGGTAAAGCATTCTACTGGTGCATTACGGTTCAGCGGTCGATTATTGATGCTCTGCTTTGGGTCTTAGCTTGATATCGCCACTCGTGCGAAGAGAACCGTAGTGTGTGTTTAACTGACTGCACCAAGAACAGAACTAGGCTTGTGTCGGGTTATGAAATTTATCCCATACACCACGTGCACACCAACCACATGCTGCGGAGAGGGTGATGGATGTTCTTAACATAATAATAGATATTGCCTGTCCTCATACTCATACGCTTCAAATGGAAAGCAGCTGATTTGCACGTTTGCTTTTTTTCCTTAAGCCTTTCAATCCTACGAAAGCAGGATTACCTCGGCTTTTTAGAAGTTGCCTGTTTTTGCTGAGAATTTTTGTGGGTAGAAATTTGGAATTTGGAAATTTTGCCCGGACAGCGTCACGCAGCCTACTCTTTCATCGATTTTGAACTGCCAATGGTTCTTTAACGTGCATAACGTATACACGGGACCTCCGAAATATATTCGCCTTTATCCAAGAAGGCTAGACGCCGGGCTTCCCTACCCACAAGAAACCAGGGGACCGTTGAGTTACTGAAAAAATGCAGGATTTTCGATCTTCGTGTCCTTCCATCCCCCAGTGGGAGGACCCGCGAGTCGAGCCTGGCGGCGGTCAGAACCCGCAACCTCACCGACGTGGGTTGTTTTCACCCTGAAGCAGACGCCAAACCACAGAGCCCTGGGTTTCCCGTTTGTTCTTCTCTCCTCCATCCCGCTCATCTGTACATTGAGCTGCCAGAAATGCTAGGAGCGACAGTAGGCACAATTCGTCCAATTGGGTGGAAGGCTGACAAATGATCAGGGCACAGACCAACCTACCCATCAAACCCGAGGTAACCATCAGGAGGTTGAAAGGCTTATGAACAACGTAACCCATGCACCCATCCCTCACACCAAACCCCACCCCATCTGAACTTCAGACTCAATTTCGCTATCATGTGTTTGAAGGGAAGTTTGTACTGCTATAAACATCAGTTTGGTTCGGCTGAGACAAGACTGTGGAAACCAGAAAGGAAGTGAAAAAATGTGCAAATATTTAATGGCCCTAATAAAAGCGGGCAATGACCTGACAGGAAAGTGTTTCGGGTATCTAAATGTAGGCTACATATAGTGTAGACTGCAAGGAAGTACTTGAACATGCCAGTTTATACTTGGAGTTAAAGACATGTTTAGCCAACTTTTGGATTATTCCTTCTTTGCAGCTGACAAAAAAACTTTTAATTCTTGTCCTCCTCAGGTGTTGGCGCACGCACAGAAGGAAATGC
The DNA here is from genome assembly GCA_039654565.1 of Peronia peronii. Taxonomy (NCBI): domain Eukaryota; kingdom Metazoa; phylum Mollusca; class Gastropoda; order Systellommatophora; family Onchidiidae; genus Peronia; species Peronia peronii. The sequence goes on along the minus strand of JBCEWB010128189.1, from coordinate 8,720 downwards.
TGGACCATCAAGAAACAGGTGTCAGTGTGATGGGTAAGGGAGAATACAAAGATAGGGGACTTAAAATCTATGAGCAGACCGAGATGACAGTAGTTCATACTCTATACAAGCCATTCATGTACATGTTGATCACAGCAGCTGTCGTTACCTGATAGAATTGAAGCAATTAGACAGGAGGGCGAGTGAACAGGAAAAAAATAGGAGGGGGGAATATCTCGACTTGTTTTTTTTTTTCAGGCAAAACCCACTAAAATACAGGCAAAAACTATAAAATATAGAATTTCTATTTAGATTATAAGTCAGTGAGTTACTGATGAGTATGATGAGTTACTGATTGTAATTAGATGTAGGATTTCCTTCTGATTATTACATATAAAATTATGAATGTGCAGATGTGCACTTCAATCTTGAATCACAGGAGAAATACAGAAATTGCACATCTTTCAAAATCGGAAAAAATGATTATTTCCACCTTCTGTTTTCCACAGAGATGAGCCACAGATCTGCTGAATTCAGTCGAATCATCAACAATACAGAAAAAGGCTTAAGAGAGCTACTGTGAGTTTTCTGGATATACTTAATTAAAAAAATATTATGCTGAGTACAATTCGCCAGAATGAGCAAATTTTAGAATGGAGAGTTCATCAATTTGATGTTCATGAACTTACGATTTTGTTAACTCTACACTAATTTATATTTTTATATCTGTTCATATGTTGTTGACCCAGTTACCCCCAAGAAACCTGATTTTTTTTCACTTTCTTTCCTTCTTTCTTTTTCCATTTTTTCTTTCTTTCTTTCTCTTTCTTTCTTTCTTTCTTTCTTTCTTTTTTTCTTTCATATTTAATTGTAGCAATATATTAATTTCTCTGTTGTTGTTTTTCATATGTACCATTTTAATAATTGTCACATTTTTCTTTGCTGTATTATCCTCCCTAGAGATATCCCTGACAACTACAAAGTACTGTTTTTACAAGGAGGTGGCACCGGTCAATTTTCAGCTGTCCCACTTAATCTGATGGCCTTGAAGCCAAGTGAGTCCATTGTATTTTTTCTGTCATTGTATGTTGTGAGAAAAATTTTGTTCTCTCCTTCTCTTAGCATGGCGAGTTCATCAGCCTGAGATTCCCTGGATGAGGGAGTCACTCATCTGGATCTCAGGCCGATCGATCATCAGTGAGTACATCAACTCACAATGGCAACAGCAATGAAGTCACCAGCCACAAAACAAACTATTCTATCCAATTAGACCCAGGACCTCAGCCTGGGTCTGCTCAACCGCGAAGACGAGACCAGGTGGTCCTCAGCCGCTGCATCTGGGTCACACTCACCTCACTCATTCTTTTTTCCTCTGGACACTGCCAACTGACAGTAGCACACTACTTGTAGATTATGCCAAGCTCAGAGACACTCAAGAAGCCCATTTCTCAAGTCGCTGTCTGGGTCTATTTGACATAAAAAAGCCACAGGCTTTTTGTGCCAGGTTGGCCTATACGCCAGAATTTAAAAACATCATCAGAAATATATAACATTGCAATATGTGGCGGGCCACATGGCAAGCTGCACATTTACTTATGTCCCTCTTTTATTAGTTCTGCTGTACAATCTTTGATTATCCATATTTGTGCACACATTTTGATACATCTTTTAAAACTTGTACTAGTGCGATATGGCCCTTTCCTTTGATCGAGATAACCTCCACCAGGAGGTTGAAAGACGTATATAGAACGTAACATACCTTTCCTGTGTGTTACTGGCTCAGCATTTAAAGACTCTGCTCTGCAAATAGTTACTCCACAATGAAGAGAATCAGAATTGTGCTTGGCATTTGGGGCTTGAGAGACATGTAACACAGTTCTGATGCATCCAGTTTTTGCTTCCTACAAAAATGTATTCCTTAGTTTCATTTACTTTTACACATACTTTGTCTTTGTATTTCTGTGTGATGGCTTGACTTTCAAAGACAGAACTTTTCAGCAGCACTTTCTTTTGTATGACTGTGTGATGGCTCAGCTTTTGAAAACTGAGTTATGCAAAAAATGACTGCCCTATAAAAGTAAAACTGACTTGTGATGGACATTCAGGGTTTCAGGAATATGCACTGCAATTTTGATGTGTCCGGTTTTTGCCTTCATAAAGAATATCCCTTGATCTCGCTCACTTTTACACCATTCCTTTTTTGTATTGCTGGGAAAAGCTCAGCATTCAAAGACTGAGCTTTGTAACAGCCCTTCCTTTGATTTGCTGGGCGATGGCTAGGCATTCGAGAACTCTGCTTTGCTTTGCAAATGGCTGCCCTGTAATATAGAGGGTTGAACTGAGATTGCACATTATTATATAAGATGCCTCTTGCAGTCATCAGCTTGAAAAAAACTATATATATATCCCTAATTCAGTATTATACTTTACATAACTTTTGATCAATCTTTATGCTTTGTAAATGTATCATATCCACCATGCTAGGCACAATAAAGCCTAATTGTGCTGATGTGCCGTTAAAGCCAAACACAAATGAAAAATATCTCTAACAATATCCAGACTGCATCTAAAGCTGTGCTGAGAGATGAATATGACTTGAGCTTGGTAATCAGATTTTTTATCACCTTTAAATTAGAGGTAAACAGAAGAATTTTTTCTTCAACCAATACATCAGTTCACTATCTCAATTATTATTTCATTTCGGTACATCTCAAGACTGATCATAAGTGATAAATCTCAAATGCATCTGTCTGCCGAATTCTGACCTTGTAGCTGTTTGTAATTTCTGTTGAGCATCAAATGAATAGTGTTAGCACAGTCATCACTAAGTGGATATTCATTTATGTGCTATAAAATGTCTTTCAGAATATGAGGGTGCATCGGGCTCAGCTTCCTTAACACAAATACGAAATGTCATTCATGGGCATAATGAAAAGAAAGCTATTTAAAATCATTTGCTGAGTGACCAAGTTTTAGTCATGCTATCATATCACAGTAGTGTTAAATTTGACCAGATGTTGAAGAATATATTGCTTCTGACACTCAGGTCACTCTGCGGATTACATTGTTTCTGGAAGCTGGTCAGCCAAGGCGGCACAAGAGGCTGAGAAGTATGGAACAGTCAATTTGGTTATTCCCAAGGCAAAAAAATACACTTGTGAGTATGGTCAGCTATTCCTCAGCACAGATTGTAGTAAAATGCTCATGTTTATTTCTATGATCCATATCCAAGAAAACTTTCATCTTGGAAATTTCAAAGTTACAGAGTAGGATATCGTCGGCATAGTGAAAGTGCTAACCCACAAATTTGTGAAAATCCCTTTTTCATTCTGCTCAACTTGTGATTTATGTGCTCAATAAAAATATTTTCAAAATGTGTAGTTTAAAAGCATTCAAATGTGCAAAAATACAACGCACTCACTCTCAGTCAATCCCCAGCGCTGACCCACAGGTGAGCTCACCATACATGTAGAATAGCACCTTGGGTCATTTTACTTTGTCCAGGCACACAAAGTGTCAACCCACAGTGATCTCAAGTGTCAGAGTGTTCAATATGTTGTCTCAGTGCAGTCAGAGCATTGTCATCCTGCCTCTTAGGGTGATCCCATATTGAGCCTGGGGGCCAGGCACAGCCATGGGTATGGTCCGGTCATAAAAATGTAACACACACCACGTTATATTACAACCCACATTGAGGCTGGCAAGCACCAGGTAACCATCTGAGGGACAGACAGTTTGCAGCATGTCTGTAAAAAGTTTTGGGCCAGACGAGGCCATTGTGACTCTAGCTCCTCTCAGTTCACAGATATTTCCTGTTGCTACAAGATTTTGAGAGGCAAGCTGATAAAAAAGTGGTATCTATGGTTGTGTTTCAGTGAAAAGAAAATCAAGAAATATGTATTGGGTCTGGCAGGTACGAAATAGACATTTTATTAAACATTTTGTTCACACCCGCCGAAGCGACGTGAATTAAGTTTGTGAGGTAGGCTAGTGGGTGTGTTTTTTTGTAAATATGCACTTATCATGAATTTAATATTGGATTAAAGAGAAAATATTGAACATGATCTGCTATTGTCAACCTCAATTAAGTGATGAGTTATAGCTCATAAATAAATGTTCAAAATAAATTTTGAAAATATCAAGGTTTGGCTAAAATGTCCAGTCTGTGTGCGTCCTGCCATGACAAAAACCCATTAAGGTGACGGTGGACCAGTGCCTGAACCAAAAATATCCCAACTGAAACTGCCATGCCTGGCTACCATCCGAGGCACAGCCGAGTGCCCATATAGCCTCTGACACAATCGCACATCTGCCAGGTTGGGCTGTGGTCCCCCAGATTCAATGTGGCCACAGCCTTACTAGTGGTTGTATGCAGTACACCAGAAAATTGAATTATTATCCTTTGTTTTCTCCCATTATTGCTCAGATTGTGTCAGAATGTAAATATGGATGACAACTGAAAATGCAGGCTGTGAACTCTACTGATCCGTGGATGACTAAAATCCTGTGCTGAAAAAATTAAAGTGATTTTAATTTGCTTTCAGGAATGAAGCATTTAAAGCAAGATTTTATACCATCCGCAAGATGAGAAATGTCTAAACTTAACATGGAGCATTTTACTCTCAGCAGAGAATGTAAATTGGTGGAACCATTACTTTCTTTGACTAAACAGTCTAGACAAAAAGAATTTAAGTATGAATGACTAATCAATTTCAGATACAGATATAGTATGCCTTGATGACACAAAAAAATTATATGTTGATGTTCATATGAGATTTTAGAAGTCGCGTAGAGAAGATCACGTCCCTCTAAACAACTATTCCAAATCATGCACCAGCCATGATCCCTAGAAGCACCTTCAATTCTGATGCAGCAACTATTACAAACATTCGGCTACTACAGCTGAGCACATTCTTACATGTTATACCATAGGATGTCATCACTGATTTTGGGGAAATGCGCAGTAGATCACACAACTAATAGGTTTGGCGGAGATCTCGAGCCAGACAAAATTCTTCTTGTGATGAATCAGGTGGCACAGTGCCAGATTTGGGTGATATCACAGGCATCCCAGATATCAACAATTTTGAAACATCAATGAGCAGGTCAACCTTCAAGCCTGATAGGAACAAGAGTAGAACTGCAATAGGTGGCACAAATTTTGTCAGCAACCATGGAGTTGACAGCTCAGTAAAAGGAACTGAAATCATGATAATCTTTCAAGACCATAAAATTTTCAAAATCAGTATCTATCTGTTGAGACAGGAAGATGATATTCCATAAAATCTGTGATTTTGGCAGGGGGTGAAATAGTTCTAGTGCGATATCTCAAGGACAAAGCTCCAGTGATGTTTAAAAAGACTCCATAGTGTCATCATATGGAGCAGATACCTTCTTCTCTAACATTATGGAGAATGGCCTTAAAGTCCAGATTTGTCAGACCATGTTCTGCAATAGGACAAGTTTGTTGAGACACTCAATGTCATTACGTCTTTATGAGAAAACAAGCTATGACAAGGACATTCCAAAGCACACAACTGTTATGGCATTGGTGCCCATTCAAGGAGTGCCCAGCAGTGAAGAAAAGTGTGAAAGGAAACGGGCAGACGAGGTGGTGGGAGGGAATGGCATTACTTATAGGAGCGACTGAAACCAATAGACTGCTGCCAAACTGAGAAAAACAGAAAGACTATAGTTTGTCACTCAAACATTTTCAAACTCCATCTTTACTCCATGGTACATTTATATGATTTAGACATTCAGTCGCTGTTGACATGATTGTATTCAATGCTCGTCACCTTTCTCGCATACAATACAGACTAGGAATCTGTCACTACAAGGAATTATGAACAATCAACAAGCATCACTGATTCACTCGAGCCAACTGTTCAGCCTTCATTGTGGCTTAGCTGCAAGTAAAGATAATAAAATAAGATACCCTTGGCACAAGATGAAATCACGCTGACACAAAACGCTAAGCCACAGTATTTGGTTTGCACTTCCTGTAGCCTCATGAAAACTGAATTCCACTAAAGGCTAGGCCACATATTATCTAAATTATAAATTATTCTGAAGAAATTCATCTTCATGCCCATACAACACATTGTTATGACATCAATGACTGAACTGCGTAGGTAGTGCTATTTTAAACACAATGATAAAGTTTTTCTTTGTCCTGAATAGTCTTGTCTACTTGGGTTAGCACTTTGTAACACCATGTTGATGATATTTATTTAAATTACTACTATTTAATTTTAATTTTAATTTTTTTTTTTTAGAAATCTCCCGTTACTTGCTCGCATGTATCTGGAGAATATTTTTATTTCTCAGTCATTTTTTTCTCATAACGACATCTTGTAGCTTTCACATTTTGAGTTCCAGTAATTTGTGCATGTGACTACATGCATTTAACATTGAGTGAATTGAACAAAATGTAGGGAAAAATTATACAAAACCATTCATGATATAAGTTATTATGTTTTATCTTCAATACAAAATGGATTGTTCTAAACTTTTGCCATTCTAATGCTATGTGTTAATTTTCTTATGTTACAGCAATCCCGGATGAGTCGACCTGGAATCTGAATCCTGATGCTTCATATGTGTATTATTGTGCAAATGAGACTATTCATGGTTTGTGAGCTTAAAATTGTAATTTGATCAAGCTACAAAGTATGGATGTTTTATGGCCACACTCTATTTGTTCTAACACTATTTGGTATACTATTTGGAATGTTATGTAAATGAAATTTATATGGATAGTAGTGAAACTATGTGTGCCAGTTTAATATAACAGTGAACTAATAATAAAATTTTAGGAGGAAGGAGGAGTGTTTGATTACACTGGTCAACAAAGATTTTGCCTTCGGGCAACAAATATGCTTACTTTAGGTTTTCTGATATACTGATTTCAAATCTGAAAACTGTTTTCTCCTATCACGTCACATTTTTTAGTTTTTGGCCATTTTATGTCTAAAAAATATATTTTATGCATATTGAGTACACATTTTGTCCAGCAATGCCTCCACCTGTAAATGGCATATAAGAATAATGCAAGAATTAAAATAGAGATATAAAATGGTGCAATAAACTACTGTAGGCCTGAGAATCACGTTCAGTGCAATCAAGCTGATGCAATCATGGTGGTATATTGCAATACAATGAGCCTATTGTTTTATTGTTTTCACATTGTGGTAGAGGGATGTCAGCTCTCTACATTCTACTTCACTAATGTTGTTTATTCTTTGATAACACTACCAATGCTGGATTGAGAAGCTGTTTAAATCATCCTGACAATTTTTTATATATCTCTGGAAATTTTACTTCACAAAATCAGTGCAAAAAAAAACAAAACTGACAAGTAGAGTGAAACTTGCATACAGATATTATTTTGGATGTAAAATTTGTGATCAAGTAAAACCATGGGTGCCTCATGTGAGTTGCATGACTTGCTATTCTGGAATATTGAAGTGGTTTAATGGCTAGTAACAGAAAATGCCTTTTGCTGTACCAATAATCTGGCATTAACAAACAGATCATCATACTGACTCTTACTTTTGCAAGACGAAAAGTGCAGGTTTCTCAGAGAAAAACAAATCAAATATTGTATACTCAAACTGCCGATCAGCATTGAAACCAGTGCCTCATGATGAAGAGAATCCTGTGCCTCTGCCACTTGCAGGCCTACTTGATGACAGCAAAAATACTGATGATGAATGTTTCAATAGTGTTGCGGATAATGAGGAGGAATTGGAAGCAGACATTGGTGAAAAGATTTAGCACTTGATTAATCATTCATAATGACTTAAAGATCTTTCCTTCTCCAAAGGAGATGCTTTCCTCTTGGTTACAGCTATGGAATCTTTAACAAAAAGATACTGTAGTTGTCACACAAATCTTTGCATCCCATTTTCAAATGAGAATTTTTTTCTTCTGTAATAATGATATTAATGGTCTTCTGCCTGAGCTTGAGCATGACCATGTCCCAAATGAATGGAGGCTGTTACAGATTCAAGCTAGGCAAGCTGTACTGTTAAACAATGGCAGCTTTCTGTACCATTGGCGCATTTTGGGGTTTAAAGGAAACTTATGAACCAATGGACTTTCTTCTTGGAGTGCTAGTATGCAGAATGTGACTGAAACATCTGTGGTGATCTCAAAGTAATATCTTTACTTCTTGAACTGCAGATGGGATATGATATCAAATATATCTGTTTCTTGTGCCCTCAGAATAATCTCGATGATGCCAAACATTACATTGCAAAACAATGGTCAGAAAGGTAATTGAGAAGTTCAATGTTCAGCATATGCTTCTAGTAAAGCTGGGTTGTGCTTGAAGAATTAAGGTGTTGTAACACTCAAGCCTCTCCGGCAGAGAGTGTTGCAAATATTGCTTGTGTTTGCCATGACATCACAGTTCGCGACCCACGGATCGTCCCATGGCACCAAAACATTGAGGCGAGAGAGAGGACCCCCTTGCCACCCCGTCTCTTCCCGCAATCGTGTGGCACAGAGTGGCACACCCTTCCTGCACGAGACGAGACCGCCCGGTCGTCTCGCGTGGAGGTGCGCCTTTTTTCTTCTTTTTTTTTTGTTTTGTTTTTTTTCTTTTCTTTCAGGCCCCCCACCATCCCATCCCTTTTTAATGTTTATTTGATGTTTCAATCGCATGAATGAAATGGGATAACATTAATCAAGAAATTGAATGAAGAAAAATTTTCACAAAGACTGTGCTTTTTAAC
>JBCEWB010128178.1:0-11311 GCA_039654565.1 Peronia peronii | reverse complement strand
CCCTCTGCCCCGATCTGTTTTCGCAACATCAACTTAATTTAGCGTCGCAAAAAAAAAACAAAAACAAACAAACAGGTAAAACCGTCACACTAATCCGTCAGACTCTCGACGGTTCAGTTCCAGTTTTCACTCTGCCCAAAATCAGAACATTCGGGTCTGATATTTTACGTTCCTTTCTTATACAATAAACCACTAGGTAACCTGGTTTATAGCACTGGACGTTGAGTACTAATTCTCTTGTTCTTCCTTATAACTCAGGCTATCTATCCATCACATGGCTTTATACACTGGACTTTGATATTGTATTCCTCCCTTCCCCGCCGATTTTCTGCACATCATAATAATAATTTAACATCACGTCATCAATCTAAGGCGTGTCTAATCACAGCTGATACATCTCTCTATCCAATTGACTATTCATGATTCCATTCCAACATCCAATCAGCTGTCGGTCAATTTACAATACCCATGACACATAACTTACAGATGTACAGTCACTTATGACAAATTTCATCTGTCTTTAATTCATCCATCCAGCAACCCATCCATGTCTCGTCGCTCTCTCTACATTTTGTCCGTCCACCTACACGAGTTTTTATTCTTTTTTTTTTTTCTTTCAGAATATTTCTCCTTAACGCCAGACTGGGCCGAACTTTCACTCTCACCTCGGAAATTTTACGAAGTTCTCACCCTCCACCTATCCACCTGTCAGTCAACGAGTTTACCAACACACCAGACTAATTATCGCCCTGAATCTTAACTCCATTGAAATGGAAGTCGCATACTGAGACAGACATAAAGCCGGTGCCATAATCAAGTATACGAAACCTGCAGAATCACATTGAAAAACGTACGATTTCCGGGCTTTTCCTTCCCTGTCTCTTTGTCCTGTTTTGTTTTTGTTTTACAAAATAATTATTGTAGTGTATTTCACTGACCCAAATGAAAACCAATAAAATGCGAGGATGATGCTGCATCATTAGCAAAGTTAACTCGGAGAAAGCTGGGGAGAAGTAAAAAAAATCTATAACAGCGAATGCCATTTAAACAGCCGTCTTGGGGGCTGTTGCAACTCAAGATTCGCCTGGTAACTAGGTTGTTCAGCGTTGCATTTCAGGCACCAACATAGGCTTTCTAACAGACGTTTCTTTTTTCTTATGTAGGGTTTTCACTCCTAAGAAAGTACGATCATTTCGGCTTGAAGTGTTTGCCCTGTTTTTAATGAGAAGAATTTAGCAATCTGAAATTTGAAAATTTTCCCCGGACAGCAGCGTCTTCGCCTACTTTCCATCCAATTTTTAACTGCCAAGAGTTCTTAAACATGGTAACGTACATGGGGCCTATAAAATATGTTCGCTCTTACCTAAGAAGGCTAGATGTTGGGCTTCCCTACCTAGGAAGCCAGGGAACTGTTGGGATATTGAAAACAGCATATTCTAATCTTCGAATCCTTCCCATCCCCGATGGTAGGAGGCGAAGTTCGAACCCGCGACGTTCACGACGTGAGTTTTTCACCGAGAAGCAGTCGCCGAAGCACACGGCCACGGAGACCCCCAGACGGTATACATATTACAGTGATCTTAAATAAGATACCACATCTGTTTGCGTAAACGGACTCGGGATACAGAAGAAAATTGGGCAGATTCTGAGTCGCAGTATTATCATTCAATAAAAATTTAAAGAGACAAAAACAAAAACAAACCAAACCAAAACAAAAACAGGAATATATTTCTCGTCATTCCCTTCACTCTCTATTTTCGAACCTCTTTATCCATACTGTCTGAGAGCCGCCAATGTGTGCATTATGTCCATGCCTGTGCTTGTCTCTCCTCCTTGATTACACACGTTAGGCCTATGTATATGCAAAGCGGTGAGTAAACCCGAAGAAGAAGAAAGAGCTCTAATATATATCACAACGCTTTACGATATAGAGTTGGAGCACATGGAAAATAGAAAGGGGAAAAAGATGTAAGATGGAAGTGGTGCAGTTGGAGACAGCATTGTGAAGTAGATGGTAACACTATGAACACCAACTTAAGACCGTAAAATGTGAAAAACTGCACACTTACAAGTTCTGCATAATGATGACCCTACATCAGACTGTATCACCTCAACAACTACAAGCAAATGCATACTGTGGAGCCTAGCCATGTTCTATCCTTTGATTGAAAGCTTTGTTATTTCACTCATCATTTATAGCACGTTCTAATGGTGATATTGAAGTGCTGATGTGGGCATTGAAAAAGACAACAACAACAAAAAAAGGCCCAGAACATCAAAATCCGCACCTAGGAATACAATCATGTATCCACTTCGTCGACACAAGTCGTCAAGAACAATCATTTGGAAACCTCGTCTCCGTCTTAATATAATCTGGTTAGCGTGCGAAATTTGAAGTTTGGAGTCAGCGGAATCATGCTCCAGGGGCCACGGCTTGAGGCGGGCCGTGAACATAATGTAATCGGAAGCAGATGTTGGCACGGAGGAAGCCAAGGATTAAATAGTGCTATAAAACAATGTCTGTGTTACAACTTGCTGGGGAGGTGCCAGAAAACAGACATGTCTACTGTCTGAACCCGTTCTTGCAATACCACCCAGGTAAAATGTGGTTCTTCAGATCTATCCGTCTAACTATCCATTCATTTATTCATCTAATAATCCACTAATTCATCCGCTTATTTATCCATCCACCCATTCATCCATCCATCCATCCATCCATGCATCCATCCACCCATCCATCCATATGCAGGCGCAGGTGATATCGCTATGAATGGTGATAACATATCGTTTTATTTTTACCGGTACAAACTTGCCATACATTGACCTTCATCCCTTGTTCTCTTTTCTTTTTTATACGTTTTGCTGCTATGGCACAGGCAGCCTGAAGCGACGACAAATATACCTCGTACGAATAAAAAGTGACGACGTAATCATTATTTTATGCCACAATCAATCATCAGTGTGTTCATTTCAGGACCGTTTGTCGTTACCTGGAGGTCTAAACGCTTGTTATGATAAACTAACCTTTTCCCCTGTTGTGTCCACGCGTCATTATCATCATGCGCATGTGGCGCTCAGCATGTCACGTGGCAGTGATAATCATGGCTCTTTATAATGGAGCATTCGTGTTACTCCTTACTTCTATCGGCTAATGGAATTACAATTAAACGTCAATAAATCTCGTTTAATTCCCAATTCTCCTTTAGAAACCAAATCCGACAACATACACTTTCCTTTTCAGCAACAGAGAAAAAGATCAGTATACAATCAATTATTAATTTGAACTACTATATTATTACGAACTTTCAAATTTCCGAAAAACAGCATATTTATTCTTTGGGTTGAGAGATTCGAGTGACTATCTTTATCTTTTTTATCTCAAAGTTCAACAAAATGTCCATAACGCATCGACATTACAGAAGACGTGTATTTACATCTGCATGCAAAGATGTACATCAGAGTTACATAGATTAAAAAATAAAGTATTTGGGAATCTTTTTAAAAGGCATGGATATAATAATAAGCTCCAATAATCTCCTTTAGATTTCAAGAATCTTTAGGTTACTTCTACTTATAATTTGAAGTCATAATGTCATGTCATTATAAACTATTTTTGGTGGTTTTTTTCTGTTTCTTTATGACCCTTGTCTCCGTCTGTGGTTATTGAGGTGGCACCTGGAGAGTAATGCACTCATCTTCTCCATCCGTCTCCTTTGTAGGTCAGGACCTGCACCCCCAATGTTCTCTTTCTCTTTATCAGAGAAATAAACGGGATAAAGCAAATCTTTACTCAATTTATGCAGGAAAACCACCACAGACCTTTTACATCTGAATGTATTTTTATCTATTTTTTTTTTTTCAGCTTCATATACCAAGATGTTTCCGGGTAGGCAGGTACAACCGAAATGATGCGATGATATCGCAAGGACGAGGAGCAGTTGAATTCTTGATTCTTCTTTCGCTCTATCATTGTTCTCTTCTCTATTTTCTAATGTTTCCTTCCTCACTGACCTTCTCCTAAATGTTAGACCGCTGTTTTTTTTGCTTTTGTTTTTTGTTTCCTTCTCTCCTTTACGCAATGCTCAGTCAATGAGTGACAATCTGGAATGTCCGAGCAGCTGAAACATTTCAACACTGTGTGTTGCTGTTTTTTTTTTTTTTCAAACCCCTTCTTTCACCCTTTTCTCATCCTGTCTCCTTCGTTCTCTCCTCATCTTCCCCGCACCCCTATCACACAAATATCTATATCAACATAGTAGGCCTATGAGCAAGGACCGGATGCCACATGACCCGACACACGTGGTCCGTTCGTCAGTTTGTCCCTATGTCCGTCCGTCCATCCATCCATCCATCCACCCATCTATCCATCCAGTCAGCCAACCAGCCAAATCCGCCCGTCTGTTTGTCCGTCAGACCGCCCACATATACCGACGCTGCAACATTTCCTTGGCGCAGCGATGTTTTATTTATTTATTTTATTATTATTATTATTATTGTCTTCATTTTATCTCCATATTTCACAACAGGTGGTCAGAGGCTTTCCTGGTGTAAACATTCTTGTCAACAAAAGAAGGAAGGGAAGAGGCAGAAAAAGACGGAATACATTTAAAAAAAAAAATACAGCAATCGACGGCTTTGGTACGTCTTCCAACAGGAAACGCCCCACAAAAGCAGGCACACATATAAACAAACAGGGCGCTTGCCCACCTTTCATCAGCGCGATAACTCGATCTGCGCTAGGGCAGGGAATAAGCGGGGAAGTGTTGCCTCCCATTAATTAACAAGCTCGATAAATTGAGCGACATGTCTCGAACTACCTGTGATCTTCAACACCAGAGTAATGGCGTGCATAGCGTTTGCTTGACTTCTTAACAACGTAGACAACATTAAAATAATAAATAAATAAATAAATCACAAAACAATTACCCCGACGATATAACAACAACCAGAAACAAGACGATGACAATGACAACATAACCGTACGCGCTTGCAAGTCATTAGATTCTTATTGCTCAGGGCGGACCTCAGCAACAGGTTTCTGGCATTTGATTATTTCAGCATAAGAAACATTGCATTTCCTGCTTTGGAACCGGACTATTAAAATTTAATCAAGTCTGCCATCACTCCTCCCTCCCTCTCTGTCTCTCTACAACATCACATAAATAATAATCACAATGCAGGTAAGAGAGGGAAAAGCAAACAAACGGTGCCCTCTCCATCCCCCTCAGGGTTTATGCAACTCCCACTGGCTGCTGACTGAGGGACGACAGGTGCTACTCACCGCTTATTCACTGACACGGACGTAACTCTGTCAGCGCCAGGATATCACAGGAATTAAGTCAACTATCTGGGCCCTCCCTGCCTCTGGCTAAAACAACCACTCATCATAACTGTTATTGTGGTCCTGAATATTGTCATTGCATCTGCTTCTAATTTCGTCTCTATCAAGGACACGCAGATTATCTCAGATCAGATACGTTCTGAGAAAACGTGGGTTAAAAATGTCCACCCTTCAAAATCTTTAAATTGTATTTACAATTTGCACATTGATGTTGGTATGATTAAAATAGAATACCGAATTGAAACGTCTTATGACAAAAAGGAAACATCGGACATTTCGGTTACTAGAAGATATCCCACTTATTGACCCGCTATTCATGAATTTCAGTCCAGATTTATAAGTTCACCATTTCAGGAAATGGAGATCCCTCCTTGTCGTGCTTATTATGATTGTGACTATTGTTGACATGTGTCTGCGTAGACACGAAGGGAAGGACACCCTGTTCATACCATATCGCCTAATGGTATTAATACACTGTTACACTATTTAAGGTTCGCCCGTGACTATGGAAAAATACATACCGCGATATAACAATAACTAGAATAAAGTCATACTCTTTCCTTCTTTCTTCTTCCAAAGTCACAATAGTGCACAATCTGATGTTACAAGCGGCGTGGTGATACTAGGGCTAATGGAGGACACATATTAATCCACATTGTTTTAAACTTACAAAGGCACGTAATGAGTACTTTGTTCTTTTTCGTTCCGCTGCGCGCCATGATCCTCTGATCTGACCCCAAACAATTTTACCTTGGACTGCAGTAAACAATAAGATCATTTATATTTACGCATTGGATTTCCTCGACCTTTACTGCAATCAGAATTTTTTGCAAATACAGAGCCGACAGGGAATGTTCTTGAGATGAAAGTCTCTAATCTGCCATTTTATTATCTGACGAACTTTACCTATGATCAGATTACAAAAAAAAAAAAAAAACGCCCTGGTTTTTTGTCCTAACAACCACAACTTGCTAGGCGCTAAGTTTTTCAGCTAGAAGTCCAAAGACTGTTCCGTCACTGAAAATTGGAGTTTGGATTTCGACATTTTCGAGACAAATCCGCACCTTAAAAAAAAAAAAAACCACGTGCGCTCTGCGCCCGCCCTAACACTCTCCTTCCTTCTTCCGACTTGACCCTATAATAGGATTCTGGCTATAACTACATGTACTTGAAATATTAGCTGTATCAATCCCCTTCTGGCGCGCTCCACGCTTAGGTGCCACACTAATTAAAGGGGGGGGGGGGGAAGGGGGGAAGCATGGGTGTCACGAAAATGAGGTTTTGGGATCAAATATCAAAATCACGCTGGGACCAGAAACGGTAGTTAAAAGGTTATGAATATTCAATTGCAATTTTCTGAAAATGTATGTTTTTCATTGATTTCCTTAAGGCTATTATATATTCTCCATGGCATTGGTTTCAATCAAATGGATATTTGGTGAAAAATTGAAGAATATACGCATCCTTCGACAGACATATTTCAACAATTTATGACAGACATTATGTGACATATGAACAAACAAACAAACAAAATACTAACTTTTAAATGAACTATTTAATTAATATGCAGAATTTCAAACGACTATATTATTATTCAGTACCAAAGGAGCCCTAGGCTTTTGAAAATAGCCAACTTTCAAGACACAGAATCCAATATGGCGGTGTTTTCCTGGCGATCGGACACAAAACAAAAACGTTTTCCACGCTTTTTCTCTAATTTAAGCAAGGTGAAGCCGAATTTGAAGCTTAAAAACCCGGAATTCAAGTATTCAAAAAATCATTCACAGACCCGTAACAACCCCAACCCAAAACAAGTTTCAAGTCGGTCTTTTTATAGGAACAGAAATTTATATAATCATTTCTAGATACCATGTTCACGAACACATTATAGAACGGCTCATTTTTTTTCATTAGCAGGAATTGTCACGAGAAATTCGAATACCTTGTCTACCATGGCAAGGCACTAAATAGCATAGAAGTACTAAAGGACGTGGTCGTATTTCTGTGTATCAGGAATGACGCACATCATTTATCTCGTCTGACCAGGACGGATATGATTTTCCTTCGTAGTCTTCTTGAAGGAGAACAATCTTCACTCTTTCATCCCATGTAAATGCCATCTTCATTTCTGAAAAGTCAGAGTATCTTCTATTGTCTGTGGTTCTATACTTTTCAGACACTAGGTATTACCAGTCGAATGAGTTGAGTTTGATTTGGCCAGCATTCGTCGACCAGGAAGAAGAGGGCAAAGACAGACAGCGAAAGACATGACAGGAATTTCTACAATGTGTATGAAAAGAGTGACATTGGGGAAAAACAATGATCTGAAGAGGGTTGAAATAAAATAAATGGCATGGTTTCACTCACTCACTCACTAGACACAAGAAATACGGAAAAAGAGACATAATATTTGTACATAGAGAGCTGAAATGTATGAATGGATAGACATCCGGACCGACAGACAGAAATATGCCTAAAAATTGGCTGAGGCTAAATTTAACAGATGACAAGAAATAAAGAGTGTGGAGGCAATAGGGCTCGCGAATATCTCGGGAAATTTCATCGACCCATGACCTTGGCCCTGCCTCGGCCGCAAGTTTGCCTCACTTCTTGGCTTGGCTCTGTTACGTGGGTAGGAAATTTTTGACTAAACTCTTGGCTATGAGTGACAGATTTAATAAATTTAGAACGTATTATACCTAGATACCCTCCAAATAATAATTGTGATTAATATTAATGATTTAATTACGGAGGAAAACGCCTGACCCACCTCTGGCCGGAAATCCCGGACGGATTTTCTGAAATCTTGTGTTCTACTATTCCACATGAAATCCAAACTAATCACTTCAATCTGATGTTGATGTAAAGAAATTATATCTAGAGGAACTGATGGCCTTGTTGATTTCATGCGCAGGTACCACTGACAAAACTTTAACTGTGGTACGCCTTAGTACGACCTATGTAATTTCTTCCGGCTGCTAAATCTCATTGTGACAGAATCGGATAATTTAATGTTCAGAATAAACTGGGGTTGGTGAAACAAATTGTGTAGTAAGGATACTGATGATTTCAGGACCTTTCAAAACCTGTCTGGCCCTATAGTCAATTTCTTGTCCATTGATATCCAAAAACAAAAGATAAAAAAAAAACAACCAAATATTGCGCAATGTCGGATAAGGCTTCCAGACAGTGACCATACAAAGTACTGAAACAATTTATAAACCAAAATCACTGACAAGAATGTTATTTTCTTCCAGGCGTGCACGTGACGTCCCAGTTATTTCCCTCTTTGAAATGACTGTGTCAATCGTGAGACGTGCTTGGAAAATGCGATCTGGCGAAGTGCTCAGACGGGTCAAGAGTGGGTCAGTAGAGAATAAAAGGCGAAATTGATTATCTCAGGGCTTTTCGTTAAGCAAACAAACAAACAAACAAACAAATAAACAAACAAACAAACAGTCCCCCTCTCCCCTCACACACACACTTTAAGATAGTGGTGATGGCAACGTTCCTGTTAAAAAGCGTATTATAGATGTGTATAAGATGAAAAAAAAAAAAGAAAAAAAAAAAGTCAGACTGCACAAATAACAACTGAAATTTGTGTAAAAAAAAATAAAATATTTTTTTCTGACCCTTGAATTCAACAAAGTTCAATGTTTTTTTGTTTCTTTGTTTCTGCTAATGCATTCACTTTCTGTTACTGTACAACAGACATGGCCCTTTGAAGAACTTTATCACCGAGAGCAAGTAAGCCACTTCTCCGTCATGACCAAGTTGTCATGCCAAGTATTGTTTACTTTATTTGTTTATTTAGTTTCACGATTTTCAGTTACCAAAATTATATTCATGCTCACAGGTTGAGGAAGTCACCTAAAAAAAAGCACGAAGAATGCTCCGAAGTTGTGCTATACACAATGAGAAACAGGGGGAAAAAAGCAATACAGAATGAAATATTAGGTGTGTGACTGCAGCAAGAAATCAGGTAAACAGTGGTGCTGTGTCAAAAACGAGCTGATTAAGATGTTTAACAACCCGAAAATAAATTAGGCCCAACGGAGAGAAATAAAGAAAAAAAAGAAAGAAAGAAAGAAAGAAAGAAAGAAAGAAAGAAAGAAAGAAAGAAAGAAAGAAAGAGAGAGTTGGGGGAAAACCGAAGAGACAGGACGCCGCCTGAGCAAGAAGACAGAATGAAAGATGAGCTATCAGAGAGTGAGTAAGTGGTGCTCATCCCAGAGCCAAACAGGCGTGGCGGACGTCTCGGGGAGGATATACAAAGATAAGGGGGAGGGAGGGGGGGGGGGTGGCCAGGTGAAGAAAACAACCAACAGACTGGGTGATGCCCACAGAAAATGCTGGGCGGCTGGTATAACTTTCTAGTTCTACAACCCGACACAAGTTAGTGTCAGCAGAGAGCACAATGGTGTGAAAGGGCAAGCTGAGACCTTGACTTTCTTCTTTTTTTTCTGTCTCTTACTCCAGCTAGCAATCCATCCATCTCACTCTCTCTCTCCCTTTAGCTGACAACCTGTCTGTCTAGAGATTCATCTTCTGCCAACATCTGCTGCCCCCCTCCCCCCCCCTCCCCAGCCCTCCACAACACACACATTCTATCTGCTTCTCTGTCTGTTACGACTCTCATGCAAAAAACATGACTTGCTTCTCATCTTTCTTTTTCATTATCACTCAATCCAGCCATCCATTTCACTTTCTCTTTACCTGACAATCTGTCTGTCCAGCTGCATGTCTGTATATTAAATTGATCTATGGATTTCTGAATCCTTCTTAGATGTCTACCTACCACTACCCCTCCACATCTAGTTCTGTCTTCTTCTATCAGGTTCACTGACTATATATTTTATTTGACAGTAAATCTATCAATGCACCTATCCATTCATCCTTTCTTTAAAACAACAACAACAACAACAAAAAAAGCACTTTTTTGTCCACCAAAATAGTTGGTTATGATTGTAAACAATTCAGAAGACGTGCTCAGACTATCCCCCCTCCTCCTCCCCCTGGAAAATTCGAAAATCGTCTTGCCAAAACGTATTTTGGATATTCTTTGTTTATAAAAGATCAAAATAATTTTTGATTTCTTTGCACGTTTGTTTTCAATCAAAGCCTAAGCGTTTAAGACAAAATCCTTTAATTTCGAACACGCACGTTAATCTATTGCCATTTCCAGTGAAGTTCCTTGCAAACGGCTTGAAAACATCGGTTGAATCCAAAAGCTTTACATACAAGGTTTCAGATCAAACCTGACCCACTTGACAGTAACCTGCACCACACAACCTCTGCAGATCTGACGTCAGCGGCAGTGTGTGCCAAAGTACCGTAACTAACGGGTTTTCAGTGGAAGCCGAGCAGATCACCCAGAGATGGCGTTGCAGACAAAGAAAGAACAACATGACAGATGGGGGCAAAAGGCGTGGTAAAAGGATTATACGCGCATAAAATATTATGAAGGCCGAGTTCCTGTGCAGTGGCGTTTTGCAGTGTGGAACTCTGAAGAGTTCGGGCCCACCGCAGTGGTTGAGGGAAAGAAACAAATGAAAGAAGCTCATAAATTGTACAGGGCCACTTCACGTCGCTTAACTGAAAGTCTGCTTAGACACCATCATCTTTTTACCCGCACATGAAAAATTCTAGTCCGCAATGGTTCAAGAAGAGAGGGAAACGTATCTGTCTGCATGAAAAAAAAAAAAGACGAAAACAAACAACATAAGAGAACGACACAGAGTCTACTAACATGGATGGGAAGTGAGCGGATGGACACGCTGACGGGCAAAGAGTGAAAAATAAGACGTAAAGATGCTATATATTCAGTTAAGATTCAGAGAGACAGACAGAAAGACAGACGGATAGATGGACAAATGGACGGACAGACATATAAACAGATAGACAGATAGATAGATAGATAGATAGATAGATAGATAGATAGATAGATAGATAGATAGATAGACAGATAGA
>JBCEWB010128177.1:0-27046 GCA_039654565.1 Peronia peronii | reverse complement strand
TCAAGTATAGATCTAGTGCATTTTGCACTATTCACAAAAGTTTTGAAAATTCATTGCACAAATTTCTATTCTTTTGTCAATGTGCCGTCCTCTTACATTTTTGAAGGAGAAGGCGCGCTATCACTTCACTGTAGGGTGGGAAGGGGAGTACATGGTAGGTTCATGCTACCCAACATCCCTGCTTTCCCTTTGATCCAATGCTCCGACCGCTGACCGGGGTTTCACATCTATCTGCTTCTGCATGTAACAATTAGTAATACTGAACAACGGATTCTTGACAGTGCTTATTGCCCCTGGGAAAGTAGAGGACAGTGCTGGTGGGTTCACACAGTTGGCGGGACTGAATGCGGGTGGGGGATAGCAATGGATGGAGAGAGGAAAACTGATTGGATGCATGGCAGTGAAGTGGTTAAAGTCTGGCAGTGATAGTGATAGCTACCACAAAAAGAAGTAGGCGTAATAACCATTTCATAGACAGAAAATAGCCCGTGAGTGAGACAACCTCCGTCTCGAGTGCTGGCAGAGACATTCGAATAGAATGACAGGCCAGTCAAATTTCACACCAAAATTATGTCAGAATCGCCGAGACTCGATCTTTTTTTTTTCATTTTTTCATCCCTCTTACATAAAGTAAGCAGGCAAGACCGGTAGGCTTACATGGTGATGCACGTTATGGGCAGCCCGTCATCTTCTGTCCAATGATACACGCGTAAAGACATGTATTCGTAAGCTAAACAGGTCGTCAGCACCCGACCAGACTTTTGAGTGAAAGATCCCATGATGAATCTACATCGTTTAGATCTAGATTTATATCGTGGTCGGCAACAAGCGGACTGAAAGTGAAAACATAAAACGAGGGGTGGGATCCGACACCATGATTAATTAAAGATTTAGGTTCAAAAGGAAACTACACAAGCGATCGTGGGCCAAGCCATGATCAGATCATGAATGACTGGCACACGTGAACGACCACTTAGCATGAGGGCGGGACGGGCGGGGTGTAACACATAACACTATATGTCCGGACTGGGCTACATCATGTACTGTTGGCCTACAGACACAGGCCTTGGCAAACAGTGGCAGACAGGACCACTGCCCATAGCAACAAACGGGAGAACGCAGTTTTCTTGCTGGACTGCGAGTGAAAACTATTCTCCGGCCGCATTCAGAATGATGCCAAAGCATGAAATGTGGAAAAACTAGTATAAAATATCCGAATTTGTCCGAATGCGGGAATTTTTATACACAGCGCAGGATAGTGGGATACTGAGTTGAAATGCAGGATGATCCCGCGTAAGGCGGGATGGTAGGCAGATCTGCTATAACATGAAACTGACACCACAGACTAATCATTACATTTGGTACATATTATTAATTATAATGAAAAATGCTACTGATTCTATCAACTGGTTCTATTATTAAACACAACAAGCCACTTTATCAGACAGCTAAATTACTTCCCTGAAGTACAATCAAGCACTGACAAAGGAGGAAAAAATAATTTTTGCTCTTTTGTTTCAAACATACTATAAAAGAAAAAGATATTGTGAAAAAATATCTGTAAGATAAACAACTTGTCCAAGATAATGAATTTTTCAAAAATTTTCCTTGAGTTTGTCAGAAACAGAAAAAGTAAGAGTGATTTTGTTTTGTCCTCTACAGAGCTTATTTATAACTGAAATGCACGGCCAAAGGAAGTAATCTGGTTGATTCAAAAATGGCTCATTCACATGTCTCGCAGCCGGTCAGAGCAAATCATAACTGGCAGACTCGAACAGAGAAATCAATTGTTGAATGTGATGAAGGTGATCTGATGGGGATGTTTTTATATTGCAGAAACTGAAAGATTGTTCATCTCTGAAGAACAAAATATTGCTCTTATGGGCTAATTATGAGAATATTAGGACACTGTGAGGTGAAAACTAAGATTTATGAACCAAGCAATTCATTTTTGGCTGATTTTTCTCCTGATTTTAGCTGGCACTGAGGGGTTACCTCCTATGCCTTCAGTTTGCAATATATCTAGTTATGGTCTTGTCACGGATGAAAATGTATGAATAAGGGTTCACATGACAGTATTAATGAGTTGGGGCAAAATCCACACACATTTTGATTGGATGCAAGACATAATTCCATTCCAGACCTAGGAAAGATCATGTCATAATCCTGGCACCTGACAAAGTTCACTTACTTCTCTCGTAGTGAAATAAGTTTCTCGAAACTGGTCATCAGCTTTGTACAGAGTTGACATAAAACCTGGCGGCAGTGGTTGCCTGTAGCATTGAAAGCAAGGATGGGGGAGTTAGAGATCACCGAGGGAAGAGACACAACTGGGTCAAAAGAAACATAAGAGTTAGATGACAGAAAATTATTTTTGTTTGTTTTTTTTCTTCTTTGGTGGATAAATAGGGAATATGCTACCGTCATTTTTAAGAATACAGTATATGCAGTTACCAAAACCTGCGTATCTTGTATTTTTAAAAATGACGGTACTATGGAGATTCATCTATGTCATGGAATTTCAAAAAATGCAAGTCTTTCCTTACTTTTTTTTGGTCGATGGTACATCTCAAGACAAATGCAGTAAGGATATTCTCACCCATTTAGGGACCACATCCATGTTTCTAAAATTCCATGAAATACTAACTTCACTTTTTTGTTGTTGGTGGTGTTTTGTTACCAGCAGTTTCATGACAGAAATAAAAACAGCAGTGGTGAAAGTTTTATTATGATCTGGCCTAGTTCAAAAAGCATTTTTTTATTTGCAAATACAGAGGAGGTCAATTATAAACATGTGCTAAGGAAACAAATCTGTAACTGGGACAGAATCTCAACAAAAAAATGATTTCATTACGTTAAAATAAAGCATCAACCATTCAGAAAGTAAATGAAGAGGATTTTAGACAAAATAATAAAATATTTAGCAAATAGTATTACATCTTTTATTATTCCGACGTATGCATAGCTGAAACCTGCCAGCTTCCTCTCTCTGACACCCACCACTCAGAGAACTGCTTTACTTCATCTTGTGAGGCAGGAGATCTCCACTTCAATTTTAAGGATTATTTGGGAAAAATAAATCACATGAGCATGAGTGACCAAAGACAGCTCCCAGCACTTAGCTCTTTTTATTTGTCATGTTCAGCATAGCTGGTTAAGAACTATGTCCTCTGGAAATTTTGTGATACGATCTGGAGGCACTGGAGATAGTCTGCTGAATTTATCCGACTGGTTTACTTCTACAACCCCAATGTGCCATTGTGACTGACACTTTGCAGAAATGTATGGATGCGACCAAGAGTATTTGGACAAAACTCTTTGGAAAGCCATAAACACTGCAGCTTCTTCACAGAAACATACAAGTTAAATAAGTCATGCAGAGCTCACAAGAAGATGGCACATCAAGCTATACAGGACAAACTGGTACATACTTGACAAAAATCTGCCCCAGCTCATCATCATCAGCTTCAGTACCATCTGCTTTTAGCACTTTCACTGTGTGAGAAAAACAGGGATGTATAAAGTCCATTCATGACTACTGTGCACAAGAGTAACTGGCCATGTGTTTCAGCTGGCAAAAGAATTAAGTTTCTGAGTTCTTCTTCCATAATTATTCAAATTTCTGTTCTTTTCACATCAAGAGAACACAAATAGTCATTCCAATTATATGTTATTATCTTGTCACCTGTCCTCTCTTTTTTAACATGGTATCATTTTATCACAGTTACATATAAAAATGAAACAAAAAGTTGTCATATTAAAATATAAAGGAAAAGGGGGAAGGGTGGGGTGATGGGGGGGGGGGGGGTAATTGCCTGCAAAAATTAAATCTTGAATAACCATTCAAAACAACAAAAAAAGTGGTTTAAACTTGCACCCTGAGTAACAGACGCTTCCCCATAATGACATCTTTATCATTATTCTTCAAAAGGCCTAAAAATACTGAGAGACATGAGTTTGAGCTACTGGCCTATTCAGTATAAATATCATCAGTAATATATAAGTACCTTCAATATTGGTTATGGAAAGAGTAAGAAGATCTGTATTTGTCTTCGAATAGGAGGATATATTGCCAAAATTACTGCAAACTGCATCAGATTTTTCAGCTAAGGTAACAATCATATCTACAATAATGGACTGTGTAAGGTTAGACACAATAGAAATTTGTCTGCAAACACTATAATGTACACTGACCATTCCAGCCTGGCACAGGTTTGCCCGTTGTTCCTGGCAGTGGATACAGATCCATATCCAGACCTCTACAAGTGGAAGTGATGGCCCACCCCGTCTCTAGTGAAGAAAAGAAAATAAACACAAATCATTACCATGAACACTATCTCTATGGGGCAGATCCCATTGATTAGAATCAGTATTACTATGAGAATAGTGCTGGAATCAGAACATATTAAGCCCAACGAAAAAGAAAAATCCCTCACTACATGATAAAGAGCAAAAAGAGGGAAAGTTCTATTATAACAGGTTTTTTTTTTTTTTTTTTGCTTAGATACATATTCTTAAAAAAAATATTTGTATCTACGTAAGATACACCAACATTAAAAAAAAAAAGACATTCTACAGCAAAGAAAAGAAAGTGAAATCCATCACAGAGTTAGTATCTGTTGAGCATCTACAAACTTGATATATCTTGTAAGGAATAATACATGTCACAGCAACCAGTTGTCTTGGATGAATTTTTCCTGGAAAATGTGAGTGTGGGAATGGAATTCTCATGCGTGTATTCCCTATGAGCAACTCTATGACAATATGACCCCATGTACATGTGTATAAGCTTCAGGTGCATGTGCATAAGAATAACTCTACAAGTATGTAAGCTCATTAATGTGTGTAGATTGCATGTGTGTACATGATCTTTGTGAGCGTGTACTTGTCTGGCAAAACTCATTCAGCGTTGGATTTCTTTAGATAATGACTTTTTTTTGTGTGTGTACAATTTCTGCATGTGAGTATACAATCTATAGGTATGTAGGTTTATTCAAAATTCATTTTCCCTGAAGGTAATCTCTGTATGTATAGGTGATTTCTATGTGTGTCCCACCCAGATGTGTGTATAATCCCATTGGCTGTACAAAAAGTTCTACATTCAGTCTGTACCTGTCTGCCACCAATTGTCCAGGATGGGTTTTTTGACAAGATCCTGTATCCAAAGCATGGTCTCATGGTCACAGTGTTCCCCTGCCACAAACAAGGCATCGAAACTGCAAGCAACAGGACAGTGAAAGATACAGCTGTAAGAACATAATCATTTGTTTATTCCCATCTATTTATTTCCATCGTCTAGAGAAGTTTCCAGATCGAGCAAACAATGTTTAACAGCTCAGGCTGAAAAGATCCAGTAAAAGAGAAACAACTTCATTCTCAGAGTTCTTGCACTGGGTGCCATGGATGAGTACAACTCGTTTCCAAGCTGCATCACTCAGTTAACAATATGAACAATTTCATCTTATCCATCATTTTTAAGTGAATACATAAACCTATACAATTAATATAAACTTTATCTCTGTCAATCAGTCGCCACGCGTTAAGCCATACTAAAAAAAAAAAAAGAAAAAAGAAAAACTAAAACCAGAGCTGAAGAAATCAAATTTATCAACAAGTGGTTCATAAATATGGTATACACTTGATGGCAACATTATAGTGTCCAAAAAAAATTCTTTTTTCTCTTACCCACTTACACCCTAAAAGAAAATCTGAAACTGACAAAACAATTCGTGTCTGATATGGCTATTTCATCCCCCACCCGCTTCCCCCAAAAATTAACATATTTTACATTCCAGAGTTGATTTGATGGCCAGCGCGCAGTCAGTGCTGACAAAACAGCCAGTTGTTTTTTACTTGTTAGTCTATCTGACATCCCTTAAGGACTTACTTGTCCAATGGCAGGAAAGGCTTGGCATATTCTCCATCTGGATCCTGTGGACAGGAAGTATAGCCCAATTTGTCAGCGCAAAGTAGTGCTGGTCTGTTTAATACTTATACATAAATACATGAACAGACTGCAAAGTTTCAGCTGAAAGCAATTATTATATCAAGTATGAATTTGTACCAATATACATCATTAGTAGTGCTCTTGCAAATCCTGATGTTTGCCACTGAAAACTGAAAGACAAACCCTCTAAAATGAGAGAGCAGATTTATCCTAAAGCATCCTTGAATTTCACAAATGCAGAATGAAATAATCCTGACTAAATGAATGGAAATTGTTCATTGTAAGTCAGTATCCTGTAGACATTTCCGCAAATAAAACATCCAAGAATCCATGATTATCAATCCTATAAACATAGCTGGCAAAAATATTCACATACTGAAACTGACTGTGACATCTGTTAATTCATATAAAGAAACTGCAAATAAATAAGGGACATTAGAGTAGCTCACCATGAAATCCAGGAGCGCCCTTAGCTCTCACACTGACATACTTATGCAGTCATGTGTATTTGTAAAATTCATTAAACCATCTCTGTAATCCATTAGTAAGTAAGGTGTTGAGTTATTCCTTATAGTATGTACATTATGTCACTCTGCCCTTTAGAGGGCTAATTGAATCCCTGAGAAAGCCTTTCACATACAATATCCACTGACCTCTGCTCGAATAGCACGTAGAGCTGTTGGGGCGACAAACATGCCCTGCACATTGTGCTGATGTAAAACTCTGAAGAAAGACCCTGGATTTGGTGTGCCCACTGGCTTGCCCTGGGGGTAACACAACAGCATCAACAACAATTGTGCATCAGCAAAGATCAAATATTAAAAAAATAAATTGCTAATGTATTGTGAACACTGCTTGCTCTGATGGTGTGACAAGTGTAATTTAATTATATAAATCTCAGAACAAGGCTCATAGATTTCGTTTGCCACATAATTGTTCTGATGATGATAGAGCCAATATCAACAATTCTGCATGAAGAATAACAACTTCTCATGATATATCTTAGTTCTGTTGTGTGACAAACATGCCCACATATAAAGCTGTCAGCAGTTTGAACAAAGTTTTCAGATAACTATTCTATTTCTGATATTGCTGTTCTGCTTTTGTTTAATAGTGCATCAACATAATGTTATTTGCGCCAGGATATATATGTTCATCAATCTCTTCCAACAACATAAAAACTGTTTCAGCAAGAGACAGACCTTATCTCATAAATAATGATTGTGATGGTTTTACAAACAGTTTGAGCCAAAATCTTCAGATAGCTCTTTCCTTTCCATAGTCTATGTGCCAGAATAGTTATATCCATCAATATGTTTGTACAACATAAAAAGTATTCTAGCAAGAGAAAGATCCTACCTCAAAAAGGATGGTTGTGCAGCCACTGATTAATGGAGCATAGGTAATGTAGGAATGTCCCACCACCCAGCCGAGGTCCGAGGCTGCCCACCAGACCTGTATGAGATAGACAATAGCCACTGGTCAGTACTGGTTGGTATCATTTATTCTCATGGTATTGACACAGATCTTCTCAAAAGTAGCACTTTGTTATTCCTGAAGGACTTTGTAATTCTCTGGTATAAAATTTGTAGAAATTCTTAAAATGTACAATTACTTTTGGAACTCTTCAATTCCTTAAAGTTGTAAAGTCTACATATTTACAAAACAAAAAATTCAATATGGTGCCATTCAGCCTGGATTAGGGGATGAATTAAGAGTCTTAAAACTTTTAATACTTATATCATGCTCA
The DNA here is from genome assembly GCA_039654565.1 of Peronia peronii. Classification (NCBI taxonomy): domain Eukaryota; kingdom Metazoa; phylum Mollusca; class Gastropoda; order Systellommatophora; family Onchidiidae; genus Peronia; species Peronia peronii. The sequence goes on along the minus strand of JBCEWB010128177.1, from coordinate 19,349 downwards.
AGTAAACCGCAATGTTCAGAAAAGTTTAACTATTGTTCTGAAATACTTCAAATACTTATGCCATGGTCAAGTAAACAGCAATGTTGGGGAAAGACTAACAAGGATGTCCAACTGTTTTCACCAGAAAGTCAGAAAATTTTGTGCTCCCATATTTTGTCATGGCATTGGGCACTATACGGTTACGCAAGCCATGTTTCAAAAGTCTAGGCTTTTCATATTAGGAAAAGTCTGTATTACTTTGAGAGAAATTTGCAAGTTTTTACAGAACCTGGGCATGGGAATTATAAGATTATACAGCTAGTGGAAATTTCAAGAACTTAAAAGATCCCACAGCCATCACAATCACCGAGCAGAACTAGATCTAGATCGCAAATAGCTGCTCCCTTACATTAGTCTTTCTAAGACCATGGATGTATCATTTGTTATTGTCAATACTCTGATGTGATTTTTCACCAACAACTCTCAACCCTACCGCTCAGCTGCATGTTGTCAAGTGTGACCAATTAATTAAGGACAACAAACTTTGATCTCGATCTTCATACAGCTGCCAAACAACAGTTCAATTCTCATCCAGAGCATGCACCAAATTCAATCAAATTTCCTGTTTCTCAGCTATCGTGCATGATTTGTATCACAATCAAAAATTATTATTAAACCATGATTGCCATATGGACTCAGCAAAAGTTGGCAGTTGATTGGCCAAAAGCAGAGTCGCGGATGACCAAAAAAAGTAAGAAATTTAACATCCCTGGGCTAAGTAATAGCCTAAAATACTTCAAATGCTTATATCATGCTCAAATAAACTACAATATTTGGCAAAGATTAACATAGGATAAAAAATGCCTCCTAATACTAACAAACCAACTACAATAAAATAAAATAGCCCACCTCTCCTGGTTTGATGCCATAGATATTCCACATTGACCAGTTCATGACAACAGCATGTCCACCGCTAGGTCGGACCACAGCCTGCGGAAGGAGATTTGGCATCAGCAGAAATGGCCAGAATACATATTGTAAGAAATGTCCTAGTAACAGGATAAATCATCTTTCCTATGCATATTTACAAATAATGTTTCAAATTTATTACCACAAAGAACAAAGTTCTAGATAAAATATCTTTTTTTTTAATGTCAAGTTTTAGATGACAGAACATTTTACATTCCCTCCCTTTTCTTTAAACTTGATAAAGTTAAAAGATTTTTTTCATTTGACTGTGAGGGCCTGAGGGACATGCATGACCAAAAAAAAAGAGAAGAAAATGAGATTCTGCACCATCACTTTCCTCAATTAAGAGCTTCCTAACACAAATAGTAATAAGTCTATAAATTCTAATACATTACATTCACTTAGGATATAAAAAAGGCATTTTCAGGTTTTCAGATGTCATTTAAATTCAAAAACAAAACAAAACTGATAGTCCACTAGATCTCTAGAAAATTCCTATTTCCTGAGGAGAATTTTAAGATCTATGGTTCAGCATCTGTTTTGACACACTATATTGCAAGATGGTCAGTTCTGGCAATAAATATGTCTTGCCGCAGTCAGGTTCAGGGAAATGTATAGATCTACCTTAGGCAATCCTGTGGTGCCTGATGTATACAGAATATAGACCGGGTCTGTGGCTGGCACAGGGACACAATCTGCAGGTTTGCCCAGGGAAATAGCTTCATTCCAATCTAAATCTTTGTCCTCCTTCAGATCAGCTCGTTCAAACTGGAAAAAAAGGAAAAAAATTATATAGAAATTTTCCAAACTAAAATTTCTGCTCTATGTTCTGAAAATTATGATCCAAGTCCTTCTTAGTCCACAGTTGCTATTATGAAATGTCAACTGGACACAGTTTTTAGCTGATAATGTGCCCTCTTTTTAGTGCCATGGTAAAAAATGAAAAAGACATTAAAATCTGAAAAGACTGAGACATGGTTTAAAAAATGGGGATACCATGTCCATTATATATTACACTGCCATGAATCCAATTTTGCAAACAGCAGACTGATTTCTCAGCTACTTATGATTATTCGGTCAAACAGACAGGTACTTGAGTGACTGGATGGTGGGGGTGGGGGACTGAGGGAAGGGGATGGAAAATGTGAAAGTTCAAGTTCAAATACAAGTAAGGCTACACATGCCGTCACCTAAGCCTAACCTGGGGCCTGTTGAAGATGATACATTTTTTGGGTTGAAATTCAATCAAATCCAGGGCTTGATCCAGTAATGGTTTGTAGGGCACCACTCGAGTTGGCTCCACGCCACAGTTGGTGCTGACTACTACAGTAGGCTGAGAATGATACAAATGAAGTAAACACTATATCAGATTCTGACAGGTGAATGTATGGCAAGATCATGGTTTAAACAGACACCTAAAACAGTAAGACAACTTACATCTACTTCACTGTGAACATCATTTGTTCAAAACACAAATAAATGGACAAGGATAACCTTGTCAGTGTCACTCATGCAGCAGCCCACATTGCATTTGGTACTGCCGACAGATGACAGATGTATCAACCAAGAGTAACCGGTGCAGTTGGGCCATTGTCTTGATTAAAGCAAGCACAAAATAGGATGCAAAGTATTCAGTCATAGGATTTAGCATATTAATGTACAGTAATTGTGAAGGAGACTTATGATCCTGATAGACTTATCTGCAATCCTAGCAGTCAAGTTTTATGCCTTTCTTATCTACACATTAGTAAAACTGATATGATAATCTATGGCAATTACTACAGAACAATTATATTAGTTGACTGCAACTGATTAAATCAATTGTGTCTTCTGCAGCATTACATCCAATGAAGGAACAGATGTAGAAAATGTGAAGAAATTAAATGTAAAAATTTTTCCATAGCTGGAATCAGTCTTTTACTGCAATATGTTATGTTAGACACCTAATCAAGATTCACAAACAAGATTTCAAATTTAAAAAAGACAGAACACACCACAGAGAGATGGGACAGGTCAGAGATGGGAAATAAAAAAAAGTAAAATTGTACTCAGTAAAGTGTTTAAATACAAAGTGCTTACCTCAGCATGGGCAATTCTGGTTGACAGCTCTTTAGCTGCAAAGCCTCCAAACACTAGTGAATGAATGGCCCCAATGCGGGCTGATGCCAGCATTGTCACAATTGCCTCTGGTATCATGGGCATATAGATGAGGACCCGGTCCCCTTTCTTCACACCTTGTGCCCTTAGTGCTCCTGCAACATCTTTGACCTGCAGGAATTATAATTACATATTCATAATCATCAGGATGAAATTGCAGTCATATAATGATATGTCATATGACCAGGTGAAATGAATTTGATGTCAAATATTTCATGTATAGAATTTTATTGGTATCAGTGGACATGTAAACTGAAATACTTAAGGGGAGGAGGGGGGGAATCATGTTAGAAACTGCGCGGGGAGGGGGGGGGGGGAGATGATTTTAACCATTACCATTGAATTCGGTATGGTCAAATTAGAAGAAAACAATCGAAAAAAATTTGAAATCACTCATGGTTGCTATGGCAACATCCACCTTCTTGGATTTTGCTACCCAATATTGCGTAACTTTACCTTCAATAGGCTCTGAACTTTTCCAACCGATGTGCTTGTAATTTTGTATACATATTTTACCATTCCATATCTGAATTTTGTCAGAACAGATTTTTGATAAGGTGCTTGTTTTTTTTTCTACAATTTGTTAAATTTGGTATGTGAAAAGGTCACAGATTTTTTGAAAATTTGACCCTAAGATCTCAATTTTCTCAAAAACTTAAAATGATATCAAAAATCCCTTCTGACAAAACTTAGATATCGTTTTGTTCTGCATTCATGCCAAATTTCTTCATAAATAAAAAGTAGATTGCATATTTGTGCTAAAAAAACGTATTTTGAGAAAAACACATTTAAAGTTTTTTTCCCTTAAAAAAAACAGCCATAAAGAGTTTTTGATCGGACTTTCAACCCCAAAACAAGTTTGTTTCAACTACTAGACTTCTTTCCATGATTCTTATGTCTTCTTTTGCCTTCTCCTATGCCCTAACTCCCATTTTTCCTCCATTTTCGCTTCCCTACCTCCACTAGCAAAGGACTTCCATGGAGTCATTTTAGTGTCCAGAGTGGACTATATATGGTCGCCATGTCTTCCTCGGTCAAAACCAAGAGTGTTTTTACTCTTCCTGTGACAGATAATCCACTACTGCACTCTGAAACAGCAGAAACATGGCATATTTCACCCTCATTAGACTGCGGGAAGTCTATTTCAGAGGCCCGGGTGAACGTTTTCCTTGATATTCAGTGTGGTCACACCTCAGATGGTTAGTCAATGTCCACCCCTGGCACTGGGGCTCCCGATATTGGTGAAGAAGATCATAATCAAGTCTTTTGTATGCAATTTGCCCGTAGCCAGCGAAATAGTGATGATCTATCATTGAATAAAGAGCCCCAAATGAGCAAGAGCCTGGATGGCAGAAGGGCAGGTCAACCTTTGCTTGACCACCTCCCCACATCTTAGAATGGACATATCAACTTTATAAGACCATTTTTATATTCAGCAGAGACTGAACTTTTAAGAGAAAATAGAAACCCAAAATTGAATATTTTGAGCAAAAACCCAATTTCAGAACACCCCCTCCCCCCCCCCCCCTTAATTGTGCTGAAAAATTTTATTAAGCTACAATTCTCTGTACCAAGATATTCACTTCAAAGCTAAGACTCTCCTGTGACTCTGTGGTTAGTAGAATCTAATTCTCTAAATAAAATCCCTTTGACCTGATTCATTTCACCTGGCTGCACTATATATGATGCTGTCAATTCCATGAAATTGAGACAATGTAAATATTCTTGATGTTATGAAAGTACAGTTTATACAATCACAGTTCAATCCCAATGCATGCCGAATCTGGGTGATATAGATCTATCACTGACTGCTCTATAAAGCAATGGTTCTCCCCTCTACCCATGAAAGGTTTTCTGTCATGGGGAAGGACAGACATTACTTAATATTTAATTAAACAAATCATTATTACAACTTATGCAATGAATTACTTGTAAAGTTATGACTGTGAAACTGACAGATCAATAATGAATCCAATTTACATAAGCTACTCAACTTATGCAAAGCTTGAGCACTGACAAAGGAGGGATTGATGAGACCAGTAGTGTTTAGTGGTTTTAAAATTGTTAATATTTCAACACATAGTGAATAATTGGCTGTATTTATGGAGGATAATTCAACAAGGTTAATTTTCCTCAAACTGTTCTCATTGTAAAATAATTATCACAGGTCAGCTGTGAAAAGTATTTTCTTTTCAGGACAAATAAAATTTATTTTATATCGACAGTAACAGTCCCAAACTGTGTAATCTAAAATTAGGTCAGGTTATATTTCTATTTTAAAATATCCTTTGAAAACCATCTTGCATCATCCTTTGTAATAGTTACGATAGTTTCCTGGCAGTAAATTGGCACCATGTACAGGCATGATCCAAGGGCTACATTTAAACAAAAATCTTACTTGACTTAATTTTAGATTTTAATAGTTTGCGAATGTTACCATCGAGATTATATTGCGATACTGCTTGTTCCATCAACTTCTAATCATGAAAATGTCTGATACCAAACCACTCCACGACTTTAACAAATACTTAACACTTACAGGTCTACGAATTACTACATCATTTCAAAACTTCAAATTTATATTTAAAAAAAAAAAAAAGGAAGAGAGGGGAGAAAAGAATTTTTATCAGTACCTAGAAAAATATCCATAGCTGAACTGACCTGTTCCAGTAACTGATTGTAAGTGAGATGCATGATGGTGTCTGTGACTGGGCTGTCATAAATAATTGCCGACTGCAGACCTCGCCCTGATGCCACATGGCGATCAACAGCATTGTAACATGTATTCAGTTCTCCACCAACAAACCTGCCATTTTGCCACAGAAAAAATATTTGCTGAATATTAAGACCTCAATTTAAAAAAAAAAAAAAGAAAAGAAAAAGAGTGACAACAAGAAAAGGTTCATTTGATGAAACTGAATTTCTGTAAACTGAACCAGTTAATAGTTCATCAGTTTATGGTTTCAGAATATCAGTGATTACAGATGTCAGCCAAGTGGATTACATGGCAATTGCTAGGTACTGAATGAAATATCAATTTTTGGGCAAACTGGAAGCAGGACCAGTCTATTAAGTTTAGACATGTTTTTTAAGAACAGCAGGAATTTAAACAAAAAAAAATGTTTCTGGTTACAAAAAATCTTAGCTTGCATGTCACACTTTAATAATTTTTTCTCATCAAAGCTGAATCATTACTTGAACATTTAAAGGTGAAGAGATATAACAGACATTCATAATTTTAATTCTACATGCTATAGTTTGATTGGAATTAGGGGAAAATAGTGACATACCTAACAAGAAATGCACCAGTTACAGAAAAAAAAAAAAAAAAAATGATATTAAATAAATTGTAGGTAGAATATTATGTAACACCCAAGTCAGTGAAGGAGACTTATGATCTTGATAGATTAAATGTGTTTTCACATATGTATCTATAAATATGGATGTAACATGTTTTCACACTGAAAGGACTTACAAAAATTTCAATTGATCAGATCTTTAAAGTAAAATAATTCTACAGGAAAAATTTGGTGACATACTTAAAGTTGCTAACCATGGTTTGAAGGTATCCTAAAATGTAGGATAGGACTTTATGACAAAATCATTTTCAAATAATTTGAACTTGTTGTTTTTTTTTCACATCAAATAAAAGTGGTCAATATGATCTACTCTTTAAGCTGACTCAAACCTCACTTTTAGACATCCAAAACTGTTCTTGAAATTCAGTTCCCAACATTGCTTGAAAATATAACCAGCATAGACCAAAATTATGTCATTGACAGGCCTAGCATCAAAAAGAGAAAAAACATGAAACATGTCCTATTTCTAAAATTAACCTTATTACTTTGGCAAAGAGTTTTTCAAATTTAAGTAAGAAAGAATATCTAATTTTTGAGTGCAAGTAAAACATATCACACCAAGCTTTGATTGCAACATATCTATAACCATAACACTTACTACAGAATTTGGAATAAAAATAATATAAAATTTACATGAATTTTAATATCTGGTGGGGCTTTAATAATTCTACTGTCACTTTTTTAAATGACACGCGACATGATGAAATCAGGCACTCATCAAACTGAGGAGACGAGAGAAATCATGTGTTTTTCAACAGTGAAAGAATTTTTAACGCATTTTTTTTCTCTTCACAGAAACCTTCTACGTCAATCTAAAAACGCATTTCAGGGTCAAATTTGCTGAAATGGGTTGAGTAAAACTAAAAGCCCAAAAAATTTTAATTTAGTGGAATGGCCTAATAAGGATTAACAAAAGTGATCGGCCATTTTCTCACTAACTTCAGCTGCAACAACAGGTCACCCTAACGTCTTCAATATCATGAAAACATTCAGAGCTCTATGACATTTCCTTTTCAGGGCCAATTTTGGCAAATTTTCAAACTCAAAGAATACAGTTGATTTTCATATCAAATTTTAGCTCAAGGTTTGTAGTTTTAAAATACATAGGTTTTGAAGGCAGCAGATGCTTCGTTGCAGAGGAAACACATCATAAACGGAAGGAACCTCTTAAATTTGTCGAAACAAAAGCAAAATCGTTGTTGCTTATTTTCATGAAAGAAAAGCAGAATATTCCAGTGAAAAAGCTTCAGAATGCTGAAAATATTTTGCCATGCTCAGTAAAGTTTAGAAGAACTGGAAATAAAAAAACATATAATGCCAAAATATGGGAAGGGGAGACAATGTTTCAAAAAACATTACATGAGTGGAAAATTTCACTCATAAAACTTTATTTACTATTAAAGAACTAGAAAAACAATATTTATATATTACAGAAAATATCTAAGTAAAGCAAAGTTTAAACATTTACAAGAGTTTGGTACTGGTTCCGAATAACAGCATTACATTATATACATGTTATTTATGTTCTGTTGTTTTATGTATTATATTTGAATGCATGCAATCTCATGATCTACACATTTATTTAAATTTAACTTGGCTTATTTCCTGATTTAAAAAAAAACTTAATAGAGAAAAGCAATTGAATAAAAAAAAATTAAACACATCACAGGAGGGGAGGGGCCGAGTCCTGAAGGTGATTTTTTTTATTCTTAAAGATAGGCTTTTTTAACTTTGTCCATCGCATTCGGCATGTTCAAATTAGAGGAAAACAGTGGAAAAAAAATCGACTTTTTCAAATAGTTGGCATGGCAACGCCGCCTTCTTGGATGTTGGTGTCTTTAAAATCTATCTAGTCCGTCAAATTTTAACAAAACTGAATAAAACTTTGTGAACGTCATTTTTGACATAATATCTAAAAAGTTTCGCATTTTCAGCCCTTTATATATAATAGAAAATTTTCTAGAAATTTTTTAAAATGCCATGTAGCAAAATTTCAAATTTCGCCATTTTTTCATACTAAAAACCCATTTTTCTCTGAAACTTACCAACAGAATTGGACGCGCTTATGTACGTTTTTTAGTTTTGTTGTGAACATGATGCGTGCCAGATTTGGTTAGAATCGGTTCAGAAATAAAAAAAGTAGAAAGCAAAATACTGACAAAAACCTGGGTTTTGAGAAAAATGCATTTAAAGTTTTTTTTCACGGAAAAATTGACATGGAGAGTTTTCTATTCGGCTTTTGACCTCGAAACACCCTTTTTCTACATACTAGCCCTCTCTACATGACTTCTGTGTCTTTTATTGCCTGTTCCTGGCTTTCTCGGCATAAGTTTTCTCGAATTTTGTTCCCTACCCCCCATAATTATAAGAGCTCCAACAGAGCCACTTCCGGGGTTCTTTGGGGCCTATATATGGTCCCCATATCGTTTTCTGTCCAAACTAACAGTTTCTTGACCTTTACTGTGGCATACAGTCCATAATTAAGCTCTGAAATAGCAGAAAGAAAGGAAAGTTTTACTATTTATAGGACATGGAAATTCATTCTAGAGCACCTGCTACTGATAATCTGCAAGATCAGCAGTTTTTTTCGCCTCATAGTGGTCATCCAGTGTCGCCTCCATGGCACTGGAGTTCATGATTTTGCTAGATGAGGTCATAATCAAGTGTTTTATGCACTCTTTGCCTACATATCATCAAATAGTGATGATCTGCGACTGCATGTAGCAGCCAGGTGGAGCCAATCCTGGTTGACAGTAGACTAGGCCTAACGTTGAATCAATGAATGACCATGGGTCAAACACATTAGAATGGACACATCCACTTTTTGATACCTTTTTTATATGAAGAAAAGGCAGGGCTTTTAAGAGACAACAAAACCCCAAAATTGTATTTTTTTAGCAAAATCCAAATTTCAGGACCCCCCCCCCACACTGGTCACTTCACTCAAATAAATAAGGCTCCCCATTCCACATTCACTGCATTGGTAAAATTTATGAGGAATGTTAATTTAACTTTGTTCATATCATATGTCTTCAAAATCAGAATTAAGAGCCTAGATCTAGATCACAGTATATACTGCAAAATCTATACTGGCAGGCGACATTGTCTAAATTAATAGTACTTACTCACCCTAGACGAAGAAATAATCCAAATTCCACACAAAAATGGAAACAGTACATCACAAATTTCAACTTTTTGCCCGTTTGTTTCGGTTGATTCAATATGATATTCCGGTGGTGAACGAATGAAACCAAAGTTTCGCAATCGGCAGATATCAGAACCAGATGTGAGTTTTTAATACACTGAAAAGAGCCAATTGAGGTCGCCCGACATCAACACAGAATTAGAAGAACTAACTTTCTCACCAATCTATTCTGATCAAAGTATGCTATTTTTTTTTCTAACGTGTCTTTTTGTACTTTTTAACATTTCCTTTCATAGAGTCATCTATTGAATCCCTCTGAATAGGCCTTTTAAATATGAATCCAACTCCCTATTTCATAGCTCTGTGAAAAAGGAAATGTGCAATGCCGGGATTCCTGTGATTGGGATGTTTTGAAGGCAAAATAAACACACTAACACACTTTTTTGCATAGCAATGCTGCTTATGCAGTTAGAAGAAAAGCAGGAAAGATGAACAGCAACAAAATATAAAGACAGATTACTCACAAATTATTTCAAGCACGTTGCTATTACAGGAAATGCACTTTTCTCAAAATCTGATGAGAGCCTGATTTCATCATGTTGCAACTCAAATAGTCAAATATTATATACCACTCATACTTTCAAACTATTTCTGGCCTACTAGTGTATGAACAGACAAATTTTTGCCACACTCTTTTGGCAGTGAGTCACAATTATCCATCACTTGAAGTTGAAGAAGAAAGAGTTTTTAAGCAATTCTAATGTGTACATCATGCAGTTTATTATCTCATTTGTTTTCTGTAGTTTCAAACACTGCATTTCTGAAAAAAAAATCTGTATCTTTGTGTATGAAACAGTTTTAAATATTTTTTGTTTATTTCAAGCATTTTCACATCAGAATACTGTCAAATATTATTAGGCCTATTCATTTGTTATGATAAAAATATTAATGATATGAAGTGTGTAGCTGAATCATGTTTCATTTTTAATTTGATCTAGAGAAGAACATGGACAGATCAATTATGGTGATTGCAAGATCTTGCTGATTCAACAGTTTTTGACAGGTGGACTGCAAGTGATAAGTGACCTAAATCACTGGCTGCTACTGACCTAGAATATTTTTTTTTGCATCTCCATAGCCTTTATGGAAAACAAGAAACAAAAACTCAGTGACACAGCACAATCAGAAGTCTCAGTGTATCAGAGACTTGCACCATCCTAAACATAAATCTAAGACTATGCTGCCATTTTCCCAATCCAAGTTTTTCTTTGCTTCTTTTTTTTCTAAGGAAAATGTAAAAAATAAATATGTAATATCAATTTTTTTGCACACAGATCAAAAGAAGGGCTACTTTACATCATGGATCTGCAGGCTGTGGTCTGCAGATATAAAATAATATTAATTTGTTGTTGTTTATTACTTCACTGACATAGAATCTAGCCTAGACAGTTATGAAAAATCCAACTGTTTCTTGCAAACAATTAGACCTAAATCTAAACATCTAGGTCTACAGATCTAGGGAGTATATTCGTAACATGTTTTCAAGCTAGCTTCAGTCAATTGTTTTTCATCTCCATACTTCACATTAGGTCTAGATCTGTGACACGCTTATGTTTCAAAGAAAATTTGTGTGGGAAGAGAAAGGAATTTATGGAATTTTTAACTAACTTACTGACCATTTGTTAAAAGGTGGGTTGCTCTGATCCAAGACGACATCCCACTTTTTGTGCCAATGCAAACCTTCAGCGGCCGCCGCCCAGAATTCAATAGGTTTCTCAATAGCATCCTTGAACGTTGATGCATAGCTTTGCTTTGTCCATGCTGATGACTTTGATCCACCATAAGAATATGCTCTTGCATGCAGGATTAAAATATTCAACAGATCAGTTTTGTTTTTCGTAAAAAGATTCTTCAAGGGCCTGTGAAGCTTGGTAGCTGCCATGTTTTTCATGTAAGAAGAAAAGAGAGTTATCTACCCTGGACAGGTTGCTATAAAAACCGAGATACCGCCATCGTTTCAAATACATGCCTTCTTAAATCAATCGCTCAGATGAAATACTGGAATAAAAACACCGGGAATGTAGTATTTAAACAAACGGACGGCATTCTGTAACACTTGGTTTACAATGGGGGTACTCAATTCTTCGACAGAAAAAAGTTGAATGTTTGCATTTTATTTATTTTATCATGCCTTCTTTCCGTGGAACATTGTTACCAGTATTCACCCACATTCAGTTAGCTCTCCGATTTCTCGATCACAGGCAGTATAATGTTTAGACCTATTGTTATATTTGATTTTTAAAAAAGAGTTGTTTCACAAAATTTCAGCCGAGTTTAGTACTGGTATAATGACAGATTCGAAACATTTTGCATTAAATATAGAAAAAGAAAAGACATTTTGTGGAAGGCATTATAAGCTATATAGAGTTTAAGCAGGTGTTGCCCTTTCACTATATGCATCATTATATGACTTAAACTTTCTTTGTATTCTCTCTCGATTTCCAATTTGTGGTCAGACCAAAATTATATATTTTTATTCACAGGAGAGGACTTGAATATCAACTTTCAATCTGGCTTATCAAGATAAACTGGGGGTTTAAAACAAGCAAACTTCTTCTTATAAGATAAACAGGTTGATATGCCCCAAAAATCTTTAATTAGAGAACCGCGAATAGCCAAGTCTCATAATACCACCACTAGGCCCAGTAACCAAGCCTACAAAAGCAGGGAAGTTTTTACTTTTTCTTTTTTTTTTTTGAGAAGAACAATCTCGATGGATGCTAGGATTTGATAGTTTAGCCAGGTCAACTCCCCGATGAGTGTCAAGATTGTAATAAAATCCACTAGGTCTAGTTCTTAGATCGGCTGGTTTATACAGAATCTGAAGTACCGATGTCTTCACAACCGATTTGTTCAGCGTACGGTCTTTTGAGGCGTCGATAATGATGCAATGTGATGGCCCATGATGATGCTAACTGACTGTATGTCTGTCCATTTGTCTGATTGCCTTTCTGTCTGCCTAATTATCTGCCTGTCTAGCAGTCTAAATGTCTGGCTGTGTCTGTCAATCTAGCTTATCTACTTTCCTACATCCTCTCCCTATCGCCCTCTTTTCATCTTCCTCATCTCTCTTTTCCTCTGCCCTTTATCTCTTCAATATCCACCGGATTCTCCCAAGAATACATTTTCATGCAGTCGCCACTAACGCAGATATTGATCTCAGGATACGTGTGGTGGTATTTATCTAGCCTAAGCCCCAATGCAAAGATGAGACAGATCTGCCTGTTTTCTAAATCAAGCGAATGCGGATCTGTATAGTTTGTTTCGTGTGAATGCACTGTGATTCCAGAAAAGTTAGTGTCTCATACGTCACGTTTTTTACTCCCGTCAGGTCTTTCTGACTGAAAAGAATCTCTACAGATAAAGACACTTAGAATCAAGTAAGAGACGACCGTCCTGAGCTGATGAAACATGAAGGGCACAAGGAGTGGGGTAACATGAAGATTGATCACATCTTGAAAATGACGCCAGATTACTTGGCACTGATCAAATAATCTGCTTCACAAAGTGGCCGGCTATTTCACACGCTCTTGAGTGGCAGCGGCCATGATACCTGGGGTAACTAAGTGGGATCTAGCACACTCAGCAGTAAATGCAAATCACCCAGAAGACACTCAATTTCAGTTTCACTATTCGAAAGCTGATCTAGTGGCCCTCCAAGTTCTGCCTGACCACGATCCATTTTCATCCTCTGATGTGCGCAGCTCCCACAGAGATTCTTTGTATCTGTGCATTATCTTTCTGACAGGAGGTAAGATACCCTCCGCCCCTTAGATTCTTTCAATAAGCCCAATAAGCTACATTTTGAGATAAGATCCTAGAAATGAGGTAACTTTTTAAAATTACACAGGACAACAAATTTCAACATTTTGTTTGCCTCTTGGAAAATGTGTTTTACAGTAATTTTGAGTCGCTAATTTCAAATCTGAAGTCAGATCTGAGCTAGCATGTCAGGTTTTCATGATATTCAGGGTTACCATTTTTATTTAGCATCAACAACAACAACAAAAAAAATGACATAGAGATATCGCTGAGAATAAAAGTAAGGCACAGATACATTTTAATAACTATTTAATAAGACATTTAAAAGTGCTAAAAGCTGGTAAAGAATTCCTAGACTATTTATCAAAACAATTTCAGAACTTACTAATTAGCAGCATCCTTTGAATAAACCAAAAGTACTTGAGGCTCTTGCACTTTCGTTTGTGTGAAGTGTCCATTTTGTGTTGAAGAAACCAACAGTAATACCCCATCATATTCGGGTTAAACTTGCCTTGATATCTGCTTTCCATCACCTTTATATCTTAATGAAATCTTTCACCGTGCTCATCACTGATGTCTCCAAGATTGGAAGGAAAAAGGTCAAGAATTGTACTTGCCAATTCTTGTCACTCCTTTCTGGCCATTGTAATGACTGGCATCATCAGGACTGTTTGAAAGGCAAAGGAAACACATGTTTGGTATCTCTCATCTGCAGTTCTGGAAGTAAAGACATTACTTTGAGATAACCACAAATGTTCTAGTTATGTGACACATTCTAAGAAAAAGCTCCATTGATTCATAAGTTTTCTTTAAACCTGCTGCATATCCAGTAGCACAGAAGGCTTAACGTTGCCATTGATTAACAGTACAGCTTTTAAACATGCCTTGCTGGAATTTATAAAAAACCTCCATTTATTTGGGACGTGATTATGCCCAAGCTTGTGCCTAGAAAACCATTAATATGTCTTGCACCCAGGGCAAATGAGTCAGAAGTTGCGCCGGGTGATTTCGAGCTACGGAAGGTTGTAACTATTTTCCGACTCAGGTAGCAGATTTCTTTCTTTTTTTTTTTTTCACAAAACGAGAGTTTAACCTTTTTTAACCTGAAAAAAAATTTTAAATGTTGGTATAAATTTTGGTATCTGAGTTGAAAAATAGGTTAGAACGGCCAGCTTGACTTCCAACTCATTTGCCCTGGGCGCAAGACATATCATTGCAGAAGCAAACATCATTCTCCATTTGAAAATAGGATGCAAAATTTGTGTAACGACTATGAAACACAGTTATTCTTCTACCTTTCTGTTAAAAATTCCATCGCTGTAACCAAGAGGAAAGCATCTCTGCCTTTTCCTTGGGCAAGGAAAGGTCTCTCACTAAGTCATTAAGCTCTTCTTGATTAATCAAGGACGGCATATTTTCACTAATTTCTGATTCAAATTCATCCATATCATTCGCAGTATTAATTGAAACACTCATCATCAGTACTATTGCTATCACCAAACAGGCCTGCAAGTGGCGGAGGCACAGGATTCTCTTTGTCATGAGGCACTGGATTCAATGCTGATTGGCAGTTTTGGTATACAGTGGTCTCCGCCTAAGAACCTGGTCATCGGGAGACAAAAAAGCGGGTTCTTAGGTGGACGGGTTCTTAGGCGGCTTGAAAACTTACGTAACCCGTCTGACCACAGATTGTCTTCACTACTATGATTAGTTGATTGTTACCATTAGTTAAAGATTTAGCTGTGTGAGTAAATACAGCCTTCTTCCCTGTATGTGTGTTATAATTAGATCTAGCAATTCCTGATCTTTTTTAGCGTAAAATTACATCAATACTGCCTGACGTTTAAATGTCGAGTGAGTTTTCACATAACGGTATTATTGTTGAAAACATGATATTGCTATGCTACCCTACGGATAATCGCACAAGTGACTCAAGTGTTTACAGACCGACCGAAGTAGCAAAACAACTGACCAGTCAGTCTACTAAGGCTTAACTTACTCCTCCTTATCCACAGAGCCAATCACAAGTGCTGTCCCACATGTTGTCAAACAAAGAAATGGTTGCGAGTTAGTCCACAATGTAGCCTGATTATGCAGTCATACATCAACCATCACTTCCACTCCTTTGTCTATCTGTTCTGTCCACCCCTATCCCGATTTTACTGCACATCTAGCACTGTGTGTTCCTCTCAAAGTGTGATGTGAAATTACATCATAAATACTTGCATTTTTTGGCCCTACATCTGGCTCTTAGGTGGATTTTTTATTTGGAGCAGGTTCTTAAAGGAGTAAATTATAGAAGAAAAAATTGTGTTTCACAACAGAGACGGGTTCTTAGGTGGACCGGACTCTTAGGTGGAGGGTTCTTAGGCGGAGACCACTGTACAATATTTGACTTGATTTTCTTTGAGAAACCAGCAGTTTTCGGCATACAAAAGCAACAGACAGTGTGATGATCCGTTTGTTCACATCAGATCATGGGTACAGCAAAAGGCAATTTTTTGTCATTGGCCATTAAACCACTTCAGTATTCCAGAATAGCAAGTTGTGCAAACTCACATGAGGTGCCCATGGTTTGTCCTGATCATCAAATTTACATCCAGAATAATGTCTACGTGCAAGTTTCACTTAATTTAGCAACTTTTAGTGCTGATCTTATGGAGTAAATGTTCTACATATAAAACAAATATTATCAGGATAATTTGCACAGCGTCTCAGTCCAGTGCTCGTGGTCTTATCAAAGGGGAAACAGGATTAGTGAAATAGAGCTTAGAGAGCTGACATCCTTCTACCACAATTTGGCAACAATAAAGCAATAGGCCCATTGAATTGCAATATACCACCTTCATTGCATCAGCTTGATTGCCTTTTTGAACATAAATTTCATACCTCTTATAATTATTTCATCATTCCTATATTCATTTTACAGTTGGAGGTAATGCTTAACAGAATGTGTATTCATAAAAATCTTATTTTTAGACATACAATGGCCAGTAACTAACAAATGTGACGTGATAGGAGAAAACAGTTTTCAGATTTGAAATCAGCATGCCAGAAAACCTAAAGTAAGCATATAAATTGCCTGGAGGCAAAATCTTTGTTGGCCAGTGTTACAGTTTTAGATCTAGCTTTTCAGTCCCAAGAGAGTAAGATTGTCTCATTTTTAGGTGCATGCCCAATTTGGTGAAAAAGTTTTGTAGATAGAAATATTTTTAATTTGGAAATTTTGCCTACATAGTAGCATCTCCACCTACTCTTCAACAAATTTTATATAGCCAAATATTCTTTAAGGCGCTTTATGAGCACAGGAAAACTGAGATTTATTTACTCTTATCCTAGAGGACCAGACGTTGGGGTTTCTCTAATTAGAAAGCAAATGATCGTTGAATCACTGAAACAAAAAAAATATCAAGTTCCAATCTTTGAAATATATTTGCCCTCATCTGAGAAGACTAGGCTTACTTACCCAGGGAACTAGGTGACAGTTGAGTTACTGAAGAAAAAAGGTGGAATGTTCTAATTAATCCCATTCCCTAGTAAGATTTGAACCTGCAACACTTTTCTCACTGATATCAAGAGGCAGATGCTTAACCCCTCACCAACAGTGTCCCCTATGGGTTAACTTCTGTTTCCTTCTTTACTTTGGATCCAGTCTAATGGATGAACTTTGAAGGTTTTTTTTTTTTGTTTTAAAACATAAATAAAAAGAGCAAACTGATTTTTTTGTTCCATCTTTGCAATATTTGTTTTCTGCCTTGTGTGCTTAGCAAATGGTTTTAAATTGTCGGACTGAAAAAATGGCTTTTGTAGATTCTCTGAAATAGGCTGTCACCCCATGAAGAAACAAAAAAAAAAAAAGCAAAAAAAAAAAAGGCAAAAATGAATAGATATTTGTGTTAGGTGATGACAGTTTAATATTATAAGAGGTTTTTACATTTATTACAATCTTGTCAGTGTTATTATTGTCTGATATACTGTGATATTGTAATTTATGTTCTTATTTATCATTGAATAAAATTGCTATAATATGATAACATGAACTTGTGTACAACATTTTATTGTTTCAGCTCTGGTTCGACATGCCACAGATGTTTTACAGATTCCTCTACCATACACAGTGATTGTCTTCTTTTTTGGAGTCATTGGTGGCTACCTGCCTTTGGGTTCTATTGTGGATATTGGTCCTCACTCCATCATATATGTCTTTTTGCCTATCCTGATCTTTGAGGGTGCCTTTGCCATTGATGTCTATATCTTCAAACAGATAATTCTACAGGTCCTCATTCTTGCAGGCCCTGCATTAGGTAATTATTTTCGTCAAGACAAAAAAGGTTTAGATAATGATGATGACTTAATTGCTATGGACAAATTTCCACAACTGACTTAAAGACATGGCATCTGGTGTGATATTTGACTTGAATGAATGATCACAATTAAATAAACCTTCAAGTAGTGAATATACTTATTACTTTAATGGGAGTTGTTGTTTACCATCCCTATTGCTTCCCTTGCCAGACACAACAGGTTCTTAACAAGCAGTGTAAAAAATAAACACACCACTTTTCTTGTTGTCATTTGAATAATTGTCACAAAAAAATTCTGATATAATGTTTACAATAAGAAGAAAAACATTTTCTCTTCACTGTGAATTTTTAACATTTTTCATTATGCATATGTCAAACAAACAGTGCAAAAGTGATTTTTTTTTTTTACTGTTGTTGTTCAACATCCTTTGTGTCTGACACAAAGAAGTAATAAGGCCGGTCAAAACAATTCCTGTTAACTGTAAGTAATCAACTTAGATTACAAACTAAAGTGGCAGGTTCAGGTAGAAAACATCTACAAAAAAGTTAATCGAAGACTTCACTTTTTAAGAAAACTCAAATCTCTGGAAGTGAACTCTGAAATTGTAAAGATATTTTATTCATCAACAGTTCAAAGTATCTTATCCTTTGGAATTACTTCTTCAGATGGAAGCATCACAAACATTAAAATTATTAATATCAAACTACCATGGGTCAACGATATATATGTCTAGCAGCCAGTCAAAATGAGACGTATGTAGATTTTCCACCATTTGGGGTTGTTGGTATCAAATGAAAGCCTATTTCATACCCTTTCAGGTGGTGAAAAATGTTTTGAGCTAGCTTTATTCTAGCCAGAAATATTGCAGTTTAAAGAAACAAAGGGGAACCCCTCAGCAGTGACCAGAGAAAATCGAGTTTAAATGAACGGTTGAACGCATAAATTTGCATGTCTACCTCACAAAAAACCCCCAATTTTAATGAAGAAATATTTATAAATCGAGAGTAAGACCTATACTGTCTTGTTTAGAAATGAATGCACTTTCGATTTCTGCAATAAAAAAACATTCGACATCTGATCCCCTCATCACATTCAAAGCCCGATTTCTTGGTTCTAGCCCAGCTGCTTATGTCTCATTTCAACTGGCCCCATGACATATAGAGATATGTGCCTTAAAAAAGCAAAAAGTATAATTTCAGATGTGAAACATCCTTTAAATCCTGAATATGTTCAATTAAACTGAAAATGCAAGAAGAGGCTTCTTTCAAAAAAAGTTAGAACAGAAAGATATAAAAATTTGTTTGTGCCATCATCAGTAAGAATGTTACAGGATCTGAACGAATGAATGTCAGTGTAAGCGGTCGCACATTGTTTATGCGCATATTAGTATATGACCATATGTATGCATGAATTTATGTTTGTTATATATAGGTATGTAGGTACGTAAGAAAGTATGTATGTGTATATGTATGCATAGGTATGTATGTAAATATGTATGTATGTAGGTAGGTAGGTACGTACGTATGTATGTACTACATACGTACGTATGTATGTATGTATGTATGTATGTATGTATGTATGTATGTATGTATGTATGTATGTATGTATGTATG
>JBCEWB010128166.1:0-11311 GCA_039654565.1 Peronia peronii | reverse complement strand
TTTTTTTGCAACTTTCTAGCGCAACGTTTGCTGATTTCCAGCACAACTTTTGAGCATTTTTTTCACAACTTTCTGGGGGGCCAGTCTTTCTCTCTCTCTCACACACACACATACACACACACATGCACACACACATACACACACACACACACATACTCAGCCGCCGGGGGTCTCTTGTGTTTCAACTCCATAGATATGTTCCGACCAAAGAATCTTCGCACCATTTTGTGGTATTCTTTGTTAGATTCTGCCGGCTGATGACTGGAGGCTGAAGTAATGGGAATCCGTTACCTATATTTTCGTAATGGTCGATAACAGTCAAAGCTTGTGATTGGTTTGTTCCATTCTTCTTCTTACTTTCATGTGGAATAAGGATGGAGCAATGTTAAAAGGCCAATCATTGAGCAGAAAGCAAACAATTATATTATTATAATAATATATGTACAGTGGCAGGGACTCCAAAGTATTTTTGCGGTGTCCATTTGTTCATGAGCAACCATGACGCAATCAACCAAGATGTTTTTTACACCAAGGAAGTTCATTGTGATACTGACAGTGGCGATGCAGATTTCGATCCTACTGATGACAGCATATATCTGGAGGGCCTGTTCAATAGTGACAGGGAGAGTGACTTTGAAGTAGATGTGATGGGACAAGAAGAAACACTAAGTAACAGCTCCCAATCTTCTGATCTGACTGCCAGTCAATGTTTTATCCATCTACATGTATAGTAGATCTTGCTGATTTACCCTCCAACATCAACGCTTTGCCATTCACAGCTAGTGCAACCTTACATGAACTGGACAGCTTGCATCACATTACAAATGTGAATAAGATCTGTTAGGCAGAGGGCAGCTAACAGAATGGAAAGCCAGTTGGGGGAGGGGTGGGGGGTGGGTGGGTAGGTAGATGGCGGGTGCCTGTTTATCTCACTTTCGGTCTCATTTACAGTTGGCTGGTGCACAATGGGCGTGGCTGAGTGACCATCGTGAGGCGCAATGGAGTAGCAGCGGACTGAGCCGGCAAGGCTGATAGATATCGTCAGTGCTTAGCACAGGGCTGCAAACAATGCAAAAATTGGTTAGAAGTGAAGCGGTTAATGAAATTTTATAATATGGAAAAAGAATCATGTCATAAAAAGATTTTGAATATTTTTTGCGAGAAAGATGGTAAATCTGTATCTAAGTAAAACATCAAGAGTGAAAGTCTTTAATGTACATTGAGGAGAGCAAGCCAAAACTGTATCGTGTCACAAAATGAAAGGATGAGAGTTTAATCACAAGATTATTCTTTAAAAAATATTGTAACATTGACATGCCTGAGAGATAAAAAAGGGAATTTTTGATAATATGTAGATGATAAAATGGAAAGATCCAGTCTCCATCCATGATCATCAGGTACCTCGCTCTATAATGCTAGTGATCATTTTCCTCTATACTTCGAGATTGTTTGCTGCTGTTAGTATTTTGTCTGTACTTTCTGTTTTGCATCATGATTTTATGCTGTCCAAAATCTTCTTCATTTCTGTTTTCCTTAAAACCTGATTCCGCTCAGCATCTCTGTGGTGACAAGGTATGTTACAGTTGGATTCATTGACATGTCTTGTTTCTTGCAGATCACAATGAATGCCCAAGACAATGTCCAGCAGAACCAGCAATTTGCATCAGCTGAGGTGATTGTCACAGCGTTGAGGGACCTGTTCCCACCAAGGTTCAACAATCTGCCCACCACCATCAGCTTGGACCAGACCATTGGTGTGACAGACTTTAATGCATCAGCAACTGATGAAGATTTGGAGGTGAGAAAAGAGGTCAAAGAGTCTGTGAGGGCACAGTGTCTAACATGGGCAAACCAATAAAAGAGTGAAACAGAAAGTTTCAGTTAACTAAAGTTATCATTTTTATTTGACTGATCTATCTGTGGCATTAAAAGACTAAGTTTTGCAGTTGTTGATCTTATCTGATGGTTACAATTTTCAGACGTTACGTTCTATATACGTCTTTCAACCTCCTGGTGGAAGTTATCTCGACGGTTTTTTGTTAAAAAGACAAAAAAAAATTCCTGTCTTAAAAAATCCTGTCTTCACTTTTGACAAAAAAAATAAAAAATAAAACAAAAATAAAAAAGAAGAGAAAGAAAAGAAAACAAAAAAAAAACAAAAAACAAAAAAAAAGAGAGAAAAAAGAAAAAACAAAGAATCCTGTCTTCACTTTTGAGAAAACAAAAAAATACATAAAAAATATTTAAAAATCCTGTCTTAAAAAATCATGTGTTACCTTTTGAGGAGGGGGGGGGGAATCGCCAGCAGCCTGCCTATCCAGCTACTCCCTATTCTATTTTTTTTTTAATTGAAGATGTGTGTTTATTGTTTTTTTTTTTTTTTCTATTCTGTTTCAATATGGCCCCTATTAGTATTTCTCTTTGCCAAATTGTTTTGACTTGTGTTGGTCCATGTTTTTATTCCTGCTGCTATTTCTATCCTATGTTTCATGGACCATGTTAAAAGGTCCTCACTCGTGGGTCCCTTACTATTTTTGTTTGATATGTACAGGTCCCTATCGTCCCTATCTCCTACTCTACTTTTCCTACTCTATCTACACAGGGATGAGCCTTTCGGCCTTTATTTCCTATTTCCCTCAATTTACATAGGGCAGATTTAAGTACAGGCTTTTACAACATTTTTTGACGAACAGAAAGGATTAAAAAAGTATCATTCTTGGCATTTAAGTTTGCTTCATTTACATGCAATTATAATTTCTGAGATTATTTATTTATTTACCAACATGTTACTTAGTATACCAATATAGAAGGTTCCTTTTATTCACTGAGCAACCGCCAACAAACAGTTTAGTATCTTTTTTCTCTTTATCAGGGTGGCATACGATATGAAGTGATTGGCCTGTTCCCATCACATAGGTTTTTCGATGTGGACTCTGTCAATGGTCATGTCATGCTGAGGAACAGCCTGATGTCTGATGCTAAAGGCAGAACATAATACACTGTAAGTTTGAGTGCACACCACAAAATCTCAGGTTGGTGTAGTAATAAACAGATGTCATTAGTAGTTCTAGTTCCCAGTCATTTAAATATTTTGAAGGTGAATAAAAATTTAATATTTAAAAATAATCATTTGCTGTTTGTTTGCACTTATAGGCAGGAGATTTGGACCTTTTTTTAATTCCACAAGTTCTTTTCATAGGTGATCAAGTGAACTGTAAGTATTTTGGTGATGGCCCAGACTTACAATTACGTACATTTGTTTACATGATGCCCCGCACAAAGCAGATTGATAAGTAATGAAATGAACATCCTTTACAATTAGAATTAATTTGAATTTAGAATTTGAAACCATTTTTTAGTTGTTGTTTTTGTTTGTATTTTGTTTTTTTTTGAATGGCTGGTTCTTATCTTTGGCAGGACTAGGTTTAGTTATAATGAATTATTCAACTATTTGCCATAGGACTTGTTTTCTTGATGATCTTCAATCTCATTTTGTTACTCTATAATTGTAATGCATTTTTATTGATGTTTGTTGAAACGAAAGGGCTCCTCACATTCTTAATGTTGTAATAATAATGTCATATATTTCCTCACAGCTGCACCTACAAGTCTATGAAACTACTCACCCTAATAACAGCGCTTAGAAAGATATGACCATCTGAGTTGTCCGCAACAGGAATGGACCAGTATTTAACTGTACATGCTGTGACTTCACCATTGCTGAAACTTTCCCATTGAGAGATGTCATTGACACTTTGGAGGTTACAGATCTGGATGTCATAGTGTGTGCATATGGCTGAAAAGGAAAAATAGGCAGTGTTTGTGTGGAGTCTTTGATTTTCAATAATTTTGATCTGAAAATTCCTTATCCATTACAAGAAGAAAACTGTTTGACCTGCAACATCACATGTAACAAGTATGCCTTTGATTTTTATAACAATAATTCATTCATTTTCATTTGATCAATTTTTCCAGCAGTACAGGGAGTGCTGTCGAGCCACCTTTATTGTTTTGAGGAAGTTTTTGTTTTCATTTTAAAAAAATATTAACTGTTGATTGCAACAAACAAACATATAGAGAAAAAACAATGCAAATATTTAGAAAGTTATTATTATAGAGAATTACATATTCATTTTGTGGTGATTAGTGCTGTAACTAAGATGATGGCATTTATGTGGGTGATTTCTTGAAGCTGGAGTTCATGTTTTCTCTTTCAGGATCAAGTTACATTCAGTGGAGAGGCTCTGACTCTGTTCTATCTCAACCAAGATACTAGCAAACAACTCTGAGAAATTCATTGCCTGACAGCTCTGCAGAACCAATACACTGTGGGCAGACAAAACATGATTATTGATATACTTCAGCAATGTTGTTACCTCACTATAGCTGGTTAGTTTGTCATGATAGTTGGAAAACAGATTTTAGTTTTGGAAGTAACTTGTAGTTGATACAGTAAGAGATAGTACAGCAATGTCTGTTAATGTGTCATTTTTACCAGTTCTGCAAATGTCTAATGTTTTGACAAACTAAATGATTCTTAGCATTCAAATTTGCATTGTGTGTTTAAACAAACTTTTTAAAAAAAGAAAGAAATATCCTCTTGCGTTTTAGTATTATGCAAATATTGGCCAGGCTGATTGGCCTGTTGATTGCATTTGCTCATTACAGTTTGAAGTGGAGGCTTCTGACAACCATGCAGGTGACATCATTAGATGTGCCCGTGCCACCGTGACCATTACTATCCCGAGAGACAGTCATCCCTCTGTGTTTACTAGGACACCCTACGTCATCAACATCCCCGTCACATAAGCAGTCAACTCCAGCGTTTTCACTGTTGAGGCCATTGACCCAGATATCAAAGTGTGTTTAGTGTCCATATGATTGTAAAAATCCCATACTGATTTTGCCACGATTCCCTACAACATCTTGAATTAGTTATATTTACAGGATCATTATATATCAAAACTTGCTAAGTTAAGCTATGGAAATATAGGTTGCATAGAAAAATGATGTCATTGATCATGAAAAGATGGGGATTTTAAGGCCACTTAGTATTTAAATTGAAGAATCTTTCTCTTTGGGATCCTTCCATTGGAATATTAAGAAAATGATTCTTTACAGCCAAGTAATGCCTGTTCACAGACAACACTGGTCAAGGAATTCAGTTCTTCCTGACTTTTAGCTGTCTTCCCCTCTCCCTGCTTAGAAACAGAAAGCATTGTATCAGTTCAGATGTATTTCCTCTTGAAAGAATATATATGAACATAGTAGAAAGAGACTGGCTATACGATTTCATTACAATGCCCTTTGACATATGTAATTGTGGCATGTTTGCATCTTTATTTACCTGTATTGTCCACACACTGGTCTCATCCTTGTTAAAGTTGTTTAGCATTGAAAATAATGTAGATATATTTTCTCTAGTTCTGACTTTTGTGAAAAACTATGTAATCTGTGTTTCAATGTTGCAGGGTTTCATTCGCTACAGGCTTGATGGCTTCCAGCCAGACACTCGCTGCTTCAGCTACTGACACTGGTGCCATCTCAGTGAGAGAGTCACTGATTCTGGACATTGATGTCTTTGCTACCTATACAGTAAGTTCTCTTACTAATCGTGTTAGCTGAGTGAACCATTTCAGACTGTTTGGCAACTATAACTTTTGTTGTGGGAGGTCACCAAAGACAAAAATGAAACAATGTTTATAAAACTCCACAGATTTGCACATAAAGAAAAGACAATGACAAAACAAACTTCAGGATTTCAGCAGTGAAAGAGTTAGGATGGAAAAGACAACAGGACAAACATGCAAAAGTCTGCAATGAAAAGATTAGTCGTAGATATTCGCTCTGCTGATGACTTGCAGAAGGAACTCATTGAAGATATGAAGCTCATCAAGGATGTAAATCTGTCAGTTCTACATCTAGAAGACACCCTTGTTTGTTTGTTTTTGTTTTAATTTAGCTCAGGTTGTTGTCATTCTAGATGTTGTTTGCTAGTATTTGTTTCTTCTCCAAAATTTATATTAGTGGGAAGTAAAATAATATATTTGTGTTACACTTGATCAAACCAAACCATCAACCTCATCATCACAACAGCAGCATAAAGTGCATATGGTAGAGATAATCTTGGCTCTCTACCATTGATGATCATTTGCTTACAGTATCTGATGTTATCTTTTATTTAGCAGCATTCAGCCTCTGCAAATTTATTATTATTGCATTAATGAAACTATTTAATGAATTTGACTAAATCTTCATCATCAGTAATCACACAGCTCAAAACTCAAATAGAGAACTATGTCCAATGTCAGTGAAATTTGGATTGCTTCCTCTAGCCACATGGACTGAATCTGCTTTACACTTGATAGTAAAAGGGTCTGCTGAGTGGCAAATATTTACTGTAGAATCAGTCTGTAATTGTAAATAATTAACGAAATTCTCGATCTATCAGAGCTCCTGGTGACAGCTTTCAACACGGGAAATCCTGACATTGAAACCACAGAAACTGTTCAAATCAATGTCCTACATAATTTGTTCACTCCCACATTCAATGCTCCCTCTTATTCTGCCTGAGTCTATGATTTTGAGCCTATTGGAACACACAACCTGCAAGTGGCTGCTCCTGATTTTGATAATACTGTTAAGTTTTAAAACCCATAGTTATCTCAGCTGGAGGGAGGTGATAATCTATAAAACAAAGAAGATAGGAATAATGGGACTGATAACAAACTACCAAGAAGCATTTCTAACCGATCGAAAATTCCAAGTTAGGGTAAATAACGAACTGTCAGAAGCATACAAGCAAGAAAACGGAACATCACAGGGAGCGGAACTGTTACCTAAGCTTTTTACAATTTTGATAAACAACTTTGAGTAAGAAAGAGAGAGTCAGTCAGCCTTTCGCAACTCAGCCCTGTGGGTAACAGACGGAAACATGAGGAAACATTGAAACATAGAATAACAAGATGCTCGGAAAACTGGGGACTAAGAATAAACACAGGAAAAACAACAGCAATGATATTTAGAGCACAGAGAGCGAAAAAACAACAGGCCAAATTAATGATAGAAGGGGAACTGATAGAATTAGTAAGCAGAACCAAATTTTTTGGATTATAAAGGTGAACTGAAACAGTCAATAACATCAAGACTAAACATGTTAAAATACATAAAAGGAAGAGGACGGTGAGTACACCAGAAATGCCTCCTCATGGCCCACAAGGCATTTATACTAGGGAAATTAGACTATGGAGCAAGGGTGTACGGAGGGGCAGCGAGAACAAATTAAGAAAAGTTAGACAGAGTTCGAAACCAAGCCTTATGTACAATAACGGGAGCAGCAATAAGTAGTAACACACAGGCACTAGAAGTGGTAATGGGATTTGCCCCCTTGGAACTGAGAAGAAAACAGTTAGCGTTAAATTACAGTTCCATGGCATATTTAGACAAAGACCATCCATATGAAGCAATTGGCTTTTGGACCAGTAAAAGTCTCCCATACCATGAATCAGTAATCAGAAACTGTAAAAAGGAACTAAAGAAAATGATGAAGGAAGACCTAAATAGTATGAAAGTAATACAAAAGACATAGATCCCACTATGGGAACTGCAGCCGATAGAAACAGATACCAGCATAGAATTAAGTATAAGCAAGAAAGAAACAATAACAATTAAAACAGCTGCAATAGAGAAAATCGAAGAAAGAAGGAAACAATCAATTTTATGTTATACAGATGGTTCAAAAACAAAGGAAGGAAAAATAAGGGTGTACTTCCCAGAATCTAAAACAGCGATAGAAAGAAGACTAAATGGTAAGACATCTATATATATGGCGGAAATAAAAGCAATCAAAACAGCCATAGGGAATTTTAGACAAACAGAGCATAAAAACTTACCGATATTAACAGACTCTATGGTCAGTATCAAAGGACTAGACAGCAGGAAGAAGACAGAATAGTACCAGTAGATTGGGTACCAGCACACGTAGGAATAGATGGAAATGAGATCACGGATGGGCTAGCCAAAAATGGTACCCAAAAGGATAACGTAGACATAATTGCAAAGGCGAAGTAAGAAGTAGGATAAGAGAAAAGGTTAAAAAAGATTTGCAAGATCAATAGAAAACGGACAAGAAAAATGACTACATGCAGCAATACTACCCAGAAGCGAGATTAAAACCACAGATACGGAGCAGAAATAATAACCCAATAGCGCAGAAGATAGTAAGAGGAAGAATAGGAGTTCCGAAACTACTACCAGATAAAATTAAATGTAATACATGCAGAAGAACAAATACAATGGTCCACATAATGCTAGAATGTCCCAAATATAAAAACGAAAAAGAAGACCTATTAAAACTAATGGCAAACAAGGGAGAAGACCCTGCATAACATCTTTAAAATAAAAGCGGACGAAAAACATAAACAGATATTAAAGAAAACTTTAGCAGAGATGCAATATTCGATAAACAAAAATAAAAATAGGATAAAATAACCCTCGCAAAGCAGCAGAAACAGCACTGAGGATGCTCTGTCGGAAATAGCCCAAGTAGAGTAAAAAAAAGGGAAATCAGAAGTCCAAAAACGGGAGGTAAAGGGAGGAGACAAAGTAAACCAGTTGTTTGCAAGAGGGCATAACGAAAGAGAGGGAAAGGGAAGGAGGTAAAATAGGAGGAAATCCATGCCGGCAGTAAAATACCAACAACAACAAAGACAAACGAGTAGCAGGAGGGGAGAGGAAGGGGGGGGGGGATGGTAGAAAAGAAAAGAACACTGAAAGAACTATAAATTTCCAGAGATCTCCGGACAGACGATCGCATATGAAATCGAGTAGTTCCTGCGCTCTGCTGGACAGAGACTCTAGATCCTGCCGACATAGAAATCTGCCGGGGAACGAGATTGCAGTATCTTTGTTTGGTCGATTCGGGAACACTGGCGAAGCCGAGTAGTCAGATCTGTTCCTCCCCTTGATCAGAGATGCGGATCCATAAAATACATCGTGTTATGGCTCGAGAAACGGGGACACAGATGAAACTAAGTAGTCTTTCGTTGTCCTCTGCCAACCGAGATATGCAAGGTGGTAGATAGAATCCCATAACCATTGCGACCTAGGGATTCCCCAATATGTACACAATGCATATAAAATAAATATCGTCCAAATAAATATTGTAAACTGTCTAAATGAATATTGTAAAAAATTTATATTGTAAAATTAACCATACCAGGGAAATAAGAAATGAAAGCCAAAGAGTTAATCCCTGTGTAGATAGAGTAGGAAAAATAGAGTAGGAGATAGGGACACTAAGGACTTGTACATAACAAAATAAGAATAGCAAGGGACCCATGAGTGACCAAAACTTTTTTCTTTTAAAAGAAAAAAAAAATGTTTTTTTTTTTTTTTTGGAAAAACATGATTTAAAAAATTTTTTTTTTAAAATCAAAAACCTGTCGAGATAACCTCCACTATGAGGTTGAAAGACGTATTACAGAACGTAACATATAGATATCTTAGTTGGTACAGTTTATTGTCATTGCTATGCATATCATTGCAGACTGGTACAGTGAAGATGTGTACATCTGTTTGATACTTTTAAATTTTGTTAGTATGATTTTGGTGTCACTGCAACTTATATCATTGCAGACTGGTAAACTGAAGATATGAAAATTTATTTGATATTTGAAATTTTGCCTACATGATTTTAGTGCCAAATCCTCGCAGATTGGTGTATTGAGGATATAAAAATGTATTACATTTTCAAATTTTATTTATATGGTTTTGTCAGAGAAAAAATGGTAAAACCGACTCTTTCTCTTCTTGTCTTTTTTTTTTTTGTAACTCTTTTTGTAATTTCTTTTTGTATTCACTCAGAACATTAAAGTAGCAGTAATTCTTTTCTTCACTGATTTTTTTTGGGGGGGGGGGGGTAATTTCTAAATTTCTGTTGTCATTTTCTAAATTAAGTGGTAATACTTCTTTTTTTTTTAATTGAGTATGTACTTTCACTGTCAGTGTCAGTCACAGTTTTTAATATGTTTTTATTTGTGTTTGATTTATATCTTAGAGTTTCCTCTTTGAGACTGAGAGCACCAGTAGTGTCAGCAATTTCTTTGCCATCAACCTGTACAATGGAATCATCACAATCAACTGGGATGTGGCTGAGAGCCAGCCAGACCAGTATTCAGTAAGTCCTAGTGAGGTGCAAACAACAATAATGACAACAATGGTACATAAATTATGCCACTACCAGCATCCCTGCCATTGATAACAACACAGTAGCATTCATAGCAACAGCAGTGACAGCAATAATAATTATAAAACATCAGTCGGTACTAATGGAATATCTGGATTGCAAAGGAAGGAGGGGGGGGGGGGGAATCTAATCATGAACATAACTGACGTATTTTATTTACAGCCTATAAACAGATATAACTTTATGGAAGTGAGTGATATGAAAAATATTTTTTATGAAAGTCACTCAATGATTGTGTTTACAAATAAAACTCTTTTCACCTTGTATCTGTATTGATTAACGATGATGATGATGATCTATATTAATTCACCATAAATAATCATTATGTAATTTACAAATCCTTACTGTTTTCTTTCACTGCTTCAGTTCGATGTGACAGCCCGTGACTTGGGTGCCACACCACATGAAGCATTTGTCACGGTGACTATTACCATTCTGCATAATGAGGGATGACCAAGATTCATCAATGCCAGCTCATATTCCGTTACTGTTTCAAAGACCATCTCTGTCCTGGACACCATTCTGCTGGTGAGCTTCCATTTACCTCTCCATTTTGATAACCATTATTACATGTGCTAACTTACCTGGTTTACCTTAATACTGGAATTGAGCACAAAGTAGATATAATTAAGCTGATGCTTCTTTCAGTTGTAAATCAATCTTCAAAACCCTACCCAGCTTCAGTTCCAGAGATAAGGCAAAGGACAAAATTCTGCCCGCCATTGGATGGAATAATAAGACAACACTAGGGCCACATACATATTATTCCATGTACATGTATGCACACGTGACACAAAGTATTCCAATATTACATAACATAATCAGTAAAAGACGTTCTTGAAAAGTGTGTCATGCCATCCAAATTTATCATGAGTGAGATCATTCTTCACACCTAGAGCAAACTTGAACAGGACTATGTGAGTGCATTGTTTGTAATAATGCTTAAATCGAATTTGCCAGGACCAACCTATTGGATTCGATTAAAGAGAGTTCATCTTCCAGTTTTTAACGGGAGTTGTGGAGGGGGGGGGGGGGGGGGGGGGTGAAGGAATTCTCAAATGACTA